>CAUYQV010067053.1:0-49297 GCA_963574575.1 Galagoides demidoff
GCCATGGCATCACAGCTCATAGCAACCTCCAACTCCTGGGCTCAAGCGAGTCTCCTGCCTCAGCCTCCCAAGTAGCTGGGACTACAGGCGTCCGCCACAACGCCCGGCCATTTTTTGGTTGCAGCCATCATTGTTGTTTGGCAGGCCCGGGCTGGGGATTCGAACCCGCCACCTTAGGTGTACGTGGCTGGAGCCTTAGCCGATTGAGCCACAGGTGCCGAGCCAAAGAACAGGCTTTATAAGAAATCTCACTACATTTCTTAGATAGTATGAAAGAAATATTATTCTACAAAACAGTAGACACTTGGCATTATTAAAAATATATTTTTCATTAGGGAAACAAAGATGCATTATAAATAAATATCTAATAATTATTATATTTATCAAAAGTTTGCCTCCATATAACTCTCAGAATAAGTTCATTTTCTTTATGTTGCCATGGTGTCATAGTTCACTTTTCAAATAATATATATTTTTTGTGTAACATTTTCTTTTTTTCTGAGTACAGAGGAAAAATGAACTCACTACACAAATGTGAATTATGTAAGACGGTATAAAACAGTATTTTCTAAAAAAGAATAATTTGTCCACCCAGAAGAAAAAAGATATGTCACACTTTCATATCTAAGTTTTATAAGATTTGGATTTTTTTTATTACTAATTGTTCTTATCTGTCATGCATTATTAAGTATCCCTCAGTCCCATATATCCTTCTATGAGTGTACAATGATATGATCAGATGCTTGAATTTTTTCTTCTTCTTCTTCTTCTTCTTTTTTTTTTTTTTTTTTTTTGCAGTTTTTGGCTGGGACTGGGTTTGAACCCCCCACCTCCAGTATATGGGGCCAGTGCCCTACTCCTTTGAGCTACAGGGGCTGATGCTTGCCTTTTTATGTTATGTAATACTAATGTAAAACTTCGTTGTGTTTTTTCTACAGAAACATGTTCTGAATCATATTCTTGCCTAATTCTTATAAAAGTTAGCTACAATTTTAAATTAATTTAAATGATAATACATAGAACGATTAACAACTACCAGAATATTTTTTTCTTCTAATAAAATGCGGTCAAGAAAACAGATCTGTTACCTTTATTTTCACAGGCCATCCACTGAATAGGTCCTCTGTCATAATTATGCTGACCAACAGAAAACGTGAATACACGCACCTGGATGAATCCAAAAATTGGTCTAGGTTAGGCTGAATATAACTTAGAGGAATGGCAAATCAAAATAGCCAAAGTTTTAAAAAAGCATGTTCATCAGTTAATTAACATGACAAGAAAAATTGAGGCAGTAAAGAATTCAGAAAGGCATCAGAAGGAACTACCAGGACCTACTGTAAACATGGATTCCAGTTGCTAAATTTAAATTAGCACTTGGGTATCATGTACCATATCCTGATCCTGCAGGAGCATGACTAAGGTTTCATTAGTAAAAAATGCAGCCTTTAGGTCCAACCTAACTTCACCTGTCTCACCTGGTGAAAATACAGCCACACATCAAGTCCTACATAAAACATATATATTTCTCTATTCCATAGTACACAGAGATAAAAATACATATAGACAGGTAATTATACCTTCAGTTTATTAAGGTTACTAAAGTTAGTAATGGTTCTGCTACTTTCATACAATGGAAATATTTAGGACACATACATACTACTATGATGTTAGTACATTACTTATTTTCTATAAAAGATGGCTGGCATCTCTATCTATATCTATATTGACACATAGGCATAAATAGGCATCTATATCTACATATAGATACAGATATTCTATGCTCCTAGATGTTTAAAGACAATCAAAATATTGACTGTTTTTAACATGCTGTAAGTATGCAAATATTTTAAAATTCAACTGAGAATTTTAAAATTATTTTAAAATTATAGCAATTCAAATATTTATTAAAAGCCATTGAAGTTAAATAACCGTATCAAAGTATAGAATATAAACTTCACGATGTCAACAAATAACTAACAAGACAGCTATGTTACATGTTCTGATTTTTTTACTAATTCAGTTATCTAAGCAATTCAATATTTGAACTTCAACATTGCAGCTATTTCTAAAGATAGACAAGCAGAAAATCACTTTTCCATGAGTTAAAATTCTTATCTGAATTATGTTAACAGTTTTTCCCTTATTCATGTTGATTATTTGAATTGACTCTTTCTGAGACAGAGTCTTACTCTGTCACCATGGCTAGAGTGCAGTGGCTTCACCAGCTTACAGCAACCTTCCTCCTCAGCCTCCCAAGTAGCTGGGACCACAGGTGTATTCCACCACACTCAGCTATTATACATTCTCTCTACTTTTAGTAGAAAAGGACTCACTCTTGCTCATACTGGGCTTGAAGTCTTGACCTCAGGTGATCATCCTGCCTCAGCATCCTAGAGTGCTAGGATTACAGGGATGAGCCCTTGTGGCTGACACTGAATTGATATTTTATAACTATTTTCTCTCTTAACTTTCACACAAAATTCCAGAATACAGACCTTGATGATTTTACCTCTGTTCTGTGGTTCTGTGTTCTTTCACTGGGCTTAGCCACACAGATTATAACAATCCCTGAGTCCAGACTACACATCAGGGATGCCGCTGTTTGACATGTAAGGTTTTATGTGAGCCACCCTTAAGTTACCCAAGTTTGCCTTAGTAACATTACAGCCTATTTGGTGAACATATCTGAGTTTTAAATACTTCAACTCGTAAGGACAAATGAGTGGTTCTAAGTTAACAATTGAACTTTTTTTTCCTCTCTCCCTCCCTCTCTCCTTCACTCTATCTACCTAGCTAACCTCTTATCTGCAGGAATTCCCACTCAAAATATAACAGTTTAATTTTCTTTAATTCTTCAACTGGCTCATTTTGGGGTCTGCGTGTATTTTTCAATCTAGTGTTAAGATTGCATTATAACCGAGGTCCCTCCTAAAAAGAAATATTTTTATAAGCAGATTGACCACCCTAACTGATAATTCAATTTAACTGCCATACCTTAAACAGTCATCACATGAATCCAGGTCAGGAAAAACATCCAGATGCTTCAGAAAGCATATGGGGATCTTCTTTATAACTAATAATTAAACATGTGCCTCAAATTTTCCAATTAAGGCACAGCTTTGTCTAGGAGTTCCTGTTATTACACAGTGTTCTAGTAAAATATCTTTCATTAAATACCTCTCAGTAAAAAGAAATGAATGAATTATTATTATATATGTGTCTCCAGAAGGCAAGCATTTCTAATAGCATAGAAGCTACATTGAGACCTAAACTGCATGACTGTTTTGACTGATGTTACAATTGAACTAGCTCAAATAAACACTTAGCTCACACAAAAAGGAAGAAAACCACATGCAATAGTAAAAAAGCTCTTGTTGCTTTATATTTGTTTCACCACAAAAGTTTCGCCTAATTCCCATGTGTTTCCCTACATGGAGTCCTCAGAGGTTGTCAAAATTAAAGACTTTGAGGTCAGGACTGATTGTGGAAGTATACATTCTGTCACATTTAATTACCATTTGTTAGACAAGCTAATTTTTTTTTGCCTTTCTCTGTTCTTTTTCTCAGCTAGATCCTTGGCCACTTAAATGTAAGCTGCATTAACTGAATCATTCTCATATTATAAATGTGTGATTTATTCCCCTTTTATCCATTTTCATTAGCTTTACTCTAGAGATTTTTAAAAACACTATTTCTTGAAATTTTCTTCTCAGTGGTTACTAAAATGTAAAAATTACACGTGCAATGTCCTTTTTATACTTTATGCACCTGCCATACCATTACAATATTTAATAAACTTTAAGATGCTCATTTTCCTCTTGATGTGTTTACAAAACACACAGGCACTAAGTATCGATGATTTTGTAGGTTATCTAGATTATTTTAGAATGTTCTGATATGGCCCACGTGTGGTGGTTTATGTCTATGATCCTAGCACTCTGAGAGCCTGAGGAGTGTGAATTGCTTGAGCTCAGGAGTTTGAGACCAACCCAAGCAGGAACAAGAACCTATCTCTAAAAATAGCCAAGCATTGTGGTGGGGCCTGTAGTCCCCACTACTTGGGAGGCTGAGACCAGTGAATCACTTTAGCCCAAGAGTTTGAGGTTGCTGTGAGCTGTGACATCGGAGCACACTGCAGAGGGTGAAAAAGTGAGACTCTGCCTCATAACAAAACAAACCAAACAAACAAAAAACCAAAGAATTTTCTGATATGAGTTTATATGTATATAAATATATACATTTGGTGAGAAAAAAATTTTATATAGGTCATTCAAAATTTAGTGACTTACATTACAAACTACTAAATCTTTTATAATACCTTACAGTACTTCTTTTATGACAGTGGAAAGTCATTATAAAAAATATTTCATTCCTACGTAACACAAATGTGCTGAATTCTGCTTTACACATTTTAGCTAATTATGTAATGAGAAGGTTACCTTTGTAGACTTCATAAATGATCAAATGATTCATTTTAAAGTACATATTCATAATTAATTGATGAAATTAAAAAAAAATCTTTGCATACACTAACTTCCCCCTTGCAAATGTAGATGGCTTCATTGTATACTGTATTACTGCCACCCTGTGGGACAGTCAATGAACTAAAATTCCAGATTCCCAATCCACAGAGATGGTTACTAATCTCCCCTTCCTGTGATGGTTTACACTTCTTAAAACTTAGAGTTCTTGTCTAGCCATAATTTTGTAGAAATAGAAAAATAAAGCAATTCCTTGAAATATGCACAGCTTAAATTATATTCTCAAAGATGTATATTGGTACTATTGTATTTATTGGTGTATTTGCATTGTCATACATAAAAACAAATAGAATGACATGCAAAAAAAACTTGTAATATATAATTGGCAGTCTCACAATCTAAACATTTCACCTAAACTCTCACACAAATTACCTACATTAGATTATGGTTATATGAAGGCAGAGTCAATTTTACGGAAAAAAAATTCCTTTATTCATGCCTAATAGTACACTACAAGTGTGCTGTCATGTAACAAATGCATGCTGAAATGTTTCTGTTCTGAGTAAAGGGTTCCTAGAAAGGGTTAGCTAATGTTTCTGAATGACTATGTACGCTTTTGGAAGGCCCTGATTTCAAAATGTTTGCTTTATGAAATTTTTATCCTAGAGTCACATATGAGAAAATATTTTCACAATGCTGAAACCCAAGTCTTCGACAGAAATAATGTGGGAATCTAGTATGAATAAATGTTGGAATGGTCTTAAAAAGTTCCCCGATTGTACAATTCAGCATCTATTGTAGTATCTTAGTCATAGGTAAAAATAAATATTAAATGAAAAATGAGTGAACAGACAAACGAGTGATCTTTACTTTTTACCAAACGAATCTAAGCTAAGCTTTGGTGTCTTCAAAATAGAAATTGGTTTGTTACATTAGGTGAGGAGAGCAGAGAAACTAGGCTGGTCTTGTATTTTGTTATTTGGCTGTTTCACTATACGAGTATCACAATAAATTCTTAATCTTTTAATTTAATATTATGCAGACATGCTCACTGAAGTTACAGAAATTTTTTTAAGCAGAATAAAGTATACTTAACGATCATTATTTATATAGTGTATTATTCCAAAAATAAAGAGAAATATTTAATTATTGATATATATTTAATTATACAAGCATATTAAGAAATGCAATAGTAATTTCAGAAGCAGACATACTAAAATTACACTTAAAAGTAGGTTTTATTATAAGTTATAAAGTTATATACTTTTACTTTAATTTGTTTCAAAAACTAACTTTTCTCTGACCAGAATACTCTAATTCCAATAATTCAAAGTTGATACCACCAGCCTGGCTTACTTGATTAGAGAATCTTTTAATTAATAGGCAATGTGGCTATTTAAAATGCAGTTACTATTTTACTGATTTGTTCTTTATAATATGCAACTGATTTGCAGTTTTATGCCACAGTTCTGCCTTCTGCTAATCTGTTTTTTATTTTGTTTTATTTTGTTGTTGTTGTTGAAGACCAAAATACTTGTCTTCAATTAAGAGTTTTTCCAAAGCCACGGGGTCAACCTATTTTAAAAAGCCTACAAATTTGTTTCCCAGCAGAACTCAGTTACTGGAAACTGTCACCTCAACAATTATCAGTTACTCAGAGTTCAAGTTTAATTTACAATAGGCAAATCTCCAAAGAATAATGGAAATGAGTCTATGAAGAAAAGAAGCCAATAAAACTAAAATAAAAACTTCAGTTATCGAAACATGATAGAAAAATGATGTCAGAGATGGGTTTTATTAATCTACTCTGTGTACTAAAATTTTTGGCATTAAGCCTATGACAATACTAGATTGGACTAAATATTTTAGGATAAAATTCTACAGTGGTTTCCATAATTCAAAGATACCAGAATCCAAGCGTTTGAGTAGCCCACATCTCTGGTTTTATAGCATTATGTAATAAATAAAGGTGTCCAAATTCACTTTTTGCACTTAATTTATTTTATAAAGTCTGATGATCTGAAAGGTACTTGTAACCTGCAAAATTTTGACAATCCATCTTGGTTTGTTCAAGCTGTGAGGACCACGTCCCCAGTGGCAAAAGTCTTGCCTCTGACTTGAAGACTCGTGGGTGGGCAGATGATGGTTAGTACAGCCACAGGGCTGCCTGGGAAAGAGACAGACAGATGGCCAGCCAGCCGCATTCCATTTGGGGTTATGGAATTTGGATCACAGATTCTTTAAAATCTCGACTCTGCCACTTAGTAGCTGTATGACTTTCAGCAAGTTACTGCTCCAACTTTGGTTTTCTTATTTCCAAAATGGGAAGATAATGATGACTGATGACGATGACTTTTAACACGATTATTCCAGTTATAAATGAAGTAATAATTATACAGCATTTATATTTTATAAGGTCAATAAATGTTAAATTTAAAAACAGAGATGATGATTTCTATAATGTTGACTTCTATAGTCAAATTGTAAAAGTTCAATATGGGCTTGGTGCTCATAGTTCAGTGGTTAGGGTGCCGGCCACGTGCACCAGGGTTAGAGGGTTCAAATCTGGCCAGGGCCTGCTAAAAAACAACACTGACAACAATAACAAAAAAACAGCCTGGCATTGTGGCGGGTGCCAGTAGTCCCAGATATTTGGAGGCTGAGGCAAGAGAATCACTTAAGCCCAACAGTTTGCTGTTGCTGTGAGCTACGATGCCACGGCATACTATTGAGGGTGACACAGTGAGACTCTGTCTCAAAAAAAAAAAATGTTCAGTATGGTAACATATTCCATTAGTGGGGCTTTAGCCTTACATGCCGCAAACAGAACTTAAAATAACTTACCAGATAAATAAATTTGGCTAGTTTTATTATATTTAAAAACAACCTCTAATGAAAAGGGGTCAATGTTATCTAAATGCCATAGTGGCCATATAAGATGTCTTATATGATATTTCCCAAGGTCTGACAGAGGCAGGAATTTAATCAATGCCTATTGAATTTGTTCAAATAAATAACACCAAACAACTACTTACAAAAGGAAAACAAAGTGTAGTAGTTACATAAGTTTTACATACATGATTTTTTTTTTTTTGAAGTTTTTGGCCAGGGCTGGGTTTGAACCTGCCACATCCTACTCCTTGAGCCACAGGCACCTCCCTGCATACATGACTTAAAAGAGCCATGCAGGTATTTCTTCCATGTCTTACATTTGGGTACGTAAGATAAAAGCATGCCTTAAGATTGTAATGATATTTTTACTTATTAACAACTATAAGGAATCATCCTCATCAGAGTGCAAATTAGTAATTTCAGGTTCCTTGTTTCATTATATACATTTATAGTACTTGATAAAGGAAGAATAAGCTATGGAGGGCACCCTGAATTTCCAAACAATTTGTAGTTCTATAAAAAGTACCATAAGCTGAGAGGTCAGAATGTAAATTGTACAGTGATTTATTTCAGATGTTCTTCTTGGTTAGTGCCAAATACTTCAGTGACACTGATAATGCAAATACTCATGAAAAACTATGTGTTGGATGGATTAGGGTGAAAGGAAATGTGTCCTTGATACAATTGTTTGTTATGATCAACTTCAACACACCCTACTTACATGATGACATATACCACACGCAAGAACCTTTCTATCAATTTGACTCTAAATTCTAATAATAAAGGAATATTATTTTTAATATTTCTGTGTAAAAAAAGAACAAAGCTAATCTATTTTTTATAACTTTACAAATTTCTTATAGTTTACAGTCAGGAGCATATTTGTTGTATATTTACTCCGTACGGACATGGCCAGCGTATCTGCAGACACTGAGCAAACACCGTACGTCAAGAATTCACGGGTATGTTTACGAACATGTGTAGCCCCTGCTTCACAGGCCTTGCATTAGAGAAGAAGATCCAAGACAAAAAGTGAACTAAGAATTAAAGTCGTCAAAAATGGTAATCTGGGTAAAAGCCCAGAGGGAGGAATGTGCTGACATAGAGAACGATGAAGAAGACAGCCTAGAAAGGGTGAGCAGGGAAGACTCTGAGCAGATAACCTGCAGGCAAAGTTCTTCATCAGAGTAAAAAGCCACACAAAAAAGCAGAAGAGTGTACCTTTTTTGGCACGTTTTAACACAAACAATAAGCAATCACAATTCTAGGTGGTAAATTTTGCCTAGAAAGTCAAGTGCACCTTCTTTGCTTTATATTATACAACGTAAAGCCTGAGTATAAAGCCTATGCTGTATAATACACGCTGTGCTTAAAGTCACACTTAACACCATTTTTCATTAGGTTCGTTTTAGATATTAAATTAAGTACTCTGTAAAATGCATGAAAGTGATACTACTCCACCCTTAAGAAGACGTACCTGGCAAGATAGTTCTTAGTTTAGGAAATGAATTGACAACATTAATTTTCTTTAAGAGAAATACACGAATGCTGTCAGAGACGAGAACACCCACATATACACATATGCAGACACATTCCTGGAACATGTTTTTAAATTGACGACCTCTCTATTGGCAGGGTCCCTGTTACATTGTAGTTATTATTTTCAGCTATAGAGTAACTCCAACATAAATTATTATTTTTTCTGAACAAAAGTGTAGCTCCTATTCTAAAGCTGAAAATTTTAGAAACTGATAAAAATGCCAAAAGATCTGAAATGAAAATTTTTAGAAACAAATGATTTGCTAAAGAGAATTAAATATGCTATAAGTTAAATGACCTTCCTCATCACAACATGAAACATTTCTATCCTAAAGCTTCCTTCCTGCCTAATGGAGAAGCCAGGCAGAAGGAAGGCAGAGAATGCAATTAATTATTTTCCCCACCATCTTTTGAAAAAATAATTGACAATGTCCAATCTAACTATATAAAACTCCTAGGCATAGTCAGCTATTTAAGACTTTTAGTAAATTATAGGTTACTTCTTCTGAAAGGAAAATAGGAAATCATTACTTAATCATTTTTAAAGTCAATAATTTAAAAATAAGTGCATTCATAATAATGTACTTGAAAACTGTATTCTTTATTTTGAAAGTTGTTCCACATCTATCAAACATTTTTTTCTCATTTGTGCTTCTCATTCCATTTGCTAGTTATTTTGAAATTTGTATTTAATCTTGAATATATTTTAATTTTTTAAAAATTAATTCTGAAAATTAAGCTAAGAATCAGAGAATTACTTCCTAGCTGGCTGGGCAATCTTAAGTACATATTGCTAAGTAATGCCTTCACTATTCTACAGAAAATCAGATATTTTTAATTTTGCTAGCCATGGGAACAATCTTTCAATGCTGTGTCTGGTTTTACTTTTCCATTATTCATTTGTTTGGACTACATGATAGAGTTCAT
Source organism: Galagoides demidoff (assembly GCA_963574575.1). NCBI lineage: Eukaryota > Metazoa > Chordata > Mammalia > Primates > Galagidae > Galagoides > Galagoides demidoff. Next base: position 9,843 of record CAUYQV010067053.1, read on the forward strand.
TTTAGTTTTGGCACCATTTGTAAGGAGGTCTTCTATGCATGGGTGAGCCCTAAGGAATGGCATTGCTGCAGGTAAAGATTATAAAGTGAATGCCTTTTAATTTGGAACAGCTGTGTGAGGGGATTAACATGGATTCAGTTATAAAACTGTACCTATCTACATATAATCAGATAGATTAATTCCCAAGAGCAGTGCATTTCACAAAACCAAACATTCTGTTCTAATTCTCAAACCTTTGGGCCTCATTAAATTGTGTATCTGTAGTTTCATTCATCACCTCTCCGGTTGAACCTCATCAGACCTACGTGAGTTGTTCTGTGTGACTTTTGACTCATCTGGATGTAAATGAAGCATCCAGCAGCCACATTAGCACCAAAAGAGAGGCTTGGGGGAAAAAGACTCGAAAAGTAGTTCTCAGATTTTTTTCTTAATCTCATCAAGCTTTCTTTTAAGATATCATAATTTTTCTCTACTTTAAAAATTTTACTGTGTAAGAACACTTAACATGAGATCTGCCTTCTGAACGTGTATTTAAATATACAACGTTTTTTACTGTTGACTATAAAGTACTGTTGTGTCACAAATGTATGCAGCTTCTTCATCTTGTTGAACCTAAATTGATGCCCCCTGATGAGTATAACTCCCCATCGGTCCCTCCCTCACCTCTGACAGCCACTCTTGACTCTGTGAATTTGACCATTTTAGATTCTCCTGTAAAGTGAAATCACACAGCATCTGTACCTTCTACGATTGGCTTTTTAGTTTGATGTAGTCCCACTGGGTAGGTTTTTGGTTTAGTTGTCTGTACTTTTAGAGCTTTATCTGTGAAATTGCCATTGCTAATACAGATGTCAGGAGGCTTTCCCTTGATGTTTTCTTCTAGAAGTTTAAACAGGTCTTACATGTAAGTTTTTAATGCATTTTGAGTTGGTTTTTGTGATAGTATCGGATAAGGGTCTATGTCATCCTTTCCTGCACATGGATTTCCTGCAACACCATTTGTTGCAGAGTCCATCCTTTCCTAATTTTGTATTCCTTTATTTATTTATTTATTTATTTATTTATTTATTTATTTATTTATTTTCTAAGACAGAGTCTCATTCCATCACCTGGGTGGAGTGCCTTGGTGTCATAGCTCACAGCAACCTCAAACTCCTAGGCTTAAGTGATCCTCTTGCCTCAGCCTTTTAAGTAGCTGGGACTATATGTGCCCACCACAACACCTGATTAGCTTTTCTATTTTTAGTAGAATTGAGGTGTTGCTCTTGCTCAAGCTGGTCTTGAATTCCTGAGTCAAGCAATCCTCCTGCGTCAACCTCCCGGAGAGCTAGGATGATAGGCATGAGCCCTTGTGCCCTTTTGCCCTTTTGCATTTTTGGCAGTCTTGCAGAAGTTCAGTTGATCATATATATATATGAACTTATTTCTGGGCTCTCTATTCAGCTTCAGTGGTCACAATGTCTGTCTGTCTTTTTTAATTTTTTGGTAGTTTTGGATGGGGTTGGGCTTGAACCCACCACCACCCCCTGCCCCACCCCGCCACCCGACCCCCGTATATTGGGCTGGTGCCCTACTCCTTGAGCCACAGGCACCACCCTGTCTGTCTGTCTTTATACTAGTACCATACTGTTTTAATGACTGCATCTTTGTATTGTAATATATCTTGAAATCAAAAAGTTTGATGCCTCCAACGTTGTTCTTTTGTTCAAGCTTTATTTGGCTTTTCAGGGTCTTTTGTGTATTCATTTAAATTTTATAATTTTTTTTATTTCTGTAAAAAGAAAAATGTCACTGGGATTTTGACAAGGATTGCATTGAATCTGTAGATTGCTTTAGTAAGTCTTCCATCCGTTAACACAAGATATCTTTCAATTTGTTTCTGCCTTCTGTGAAGAATTTCCTTTATAACAGTGTTAAAAATTTTTAGTATACAAGTTGTTCACCTCCTTAAGTTTTTTTTTTCCAAGCTACATTATTCTTTTTGATGCTGTATAAATGGAATTGTTCTTCTAATTTCCCTTTAAGGTATGTAGTTATTAGTGTATACAAACCCAATTGATTCTTTAATGCTGATTTTGTATCCTGCAACTTTACTGAATTTGTTTCCTAGTTCTAACAGGTTTTGGAGAAGTTGTTAATGTTTCCTATATATACAATCATAGCATATGCAAAGAAATACTATTCCTTCTGCTACTGCATTCTAATTTCACGCTACTGTGGTCAGTAAAGACATTAGGTGTGATTTTAGTCTTCTTAAATTTGTTAAGCCTGCTTTTGTGACCTAACACATGATCTATTCTGGAGAAAATTCCATCTGTGCTTGAGAAGAATTGTGTTATCTGCTTCTGCCAGATGGAATGTTCTGTGTATGTCTGTCGAATCTATTTGGTCTGTGGCATTGTTCAGGTCCTCTGATTCCTCACTGATCATCTGTCTAAATGTTCTAATCATTACTGAAAGTGGGGTATTGAAGTCTCCCACTGTTATTGTATTGCTGTATATTTCTCCATTCAGTTCTGCCAAAGTTTGTTCTATATATTCTGGTGCTCTGATGTTAGGTGCATATATTTTTGTTACATATTCCTGATATATTGGTTCTTTTATCATTATGTAGCATCCTTTTTTATTTCTTATGGATGCTTTTGATCTAAAGACTATTTTGTCTAATATAAGGAAAGGAAGAGTCAATTAACGTGACCAACTTCATTGTTCAAAGTGGTTCCTCAAAACATCCACAAGCATTTGAATCCATATTTGAAGACAGCAAAAAAAAAAAATCTTAAATATTTTTTTGTAATTGTGTATGTGTATAGAAACATACACACACACTACACACACATTATGTATATATACGTGCACTATATACACACATACCCTAGGAATATACAATTAACTATATACATATTGTTAAATATTGCTGGCTTAATAAAATGCAAATATACGCAAAAGTTATAACTGAATTAAAAGTGATTGCCTGCTATCATTTATATTCACTGTTAGTGGATATGGAGCGTGTAAATACCGATAGATGAATGTTTTACTCATTTAACAAGTTTCTCTCACACTCGAAAATGTAAAAAGACATTGAACTTGAAAGTAGAGTATATATGAAATGTAGTTCAGCAATGTTTCCAGAAATCTAACTATCAAATTCAGAAGCTTGTGTTCTGTATCTTTCTCAATCCCTCCTCTTTTAACGATCTCTATCAATTAGTCTTTATTTTGTACCTATAACCTTTCCCTGTCTGTATATTCTTTCATTCACTTTTAACACATAATAATAAATGAGGTCATCAATATGTTAAAACAATATGCATACATACACATGTGTTTACAAGCATACCTTGTTTTATTGTGCTTCATTTTATTTAACTTTGCTATATTGCATTTTCTACAAATCGAAGGTTTGTGGCAAATCTGGATGGAAAAATTCTAGCAACACCATTTTTGGTGTTGTTGCTCATTTTATGTCTCTGTGTGTCATTTTGGTAACTTTTATAGTATTTCAAACTTTTCCTTCTTATTATATATTTCTACGGTTATTTATGATTAGTGATTTTGGGTGATACTATTGTAATTGCTTTGGGGTGCCATGAATAACGCCCATGTGAGACAGTGAATTTAATTGATAAATATTGTGTATTTTCTAAAGACTCCACCAACCAGTCACTTCCTGGTCTATTTCCCTTTCTCCATGGACCTCTATATTGCCTGAGTATGGGAAATGGAGCAATTAATAACCCTATAATGACCTCTAAGCACTCAAGTAAAAGGCTGAGTTGTGCATCTTTTACTTTAAGTAAAAAGCTAGAAATGATTAAGCTAAGTGAGGAAGGAATGTTGAAAGTCAAGATGGGCCAAGAGCAGGGGTCTTGTGCCAAACAGTTTGTCAAATTGTAAATGTGAAGGGAAAGTTCTTGACAGAAATTAAAAGTGCTACACCAGTGAACATACAAATGATAAGGAAGTTGAATAGCCTTATTGCTATTCATAGAAGATCATCTTTGCCATAACATCCCCTCCTCCAGAGCAAGGACTAAGTCTTAGTTCTTAATTCTTTTCTTAATGAATTCTTAATTCTTTTCAATACTATGAAGGCTGAGACAGGTAAGGAAGAAAAGTTTAAAGATAATAAAGATTAGTTTATGAAGTTTAAGGGAAAAAGTCATCGCTAAGACATAAACGTGTAAGGTGAAGCAGCAAGAGCTGATGAAGCTGCAGCAAGCAAGAAAAGCTAAAATCATCGATGAAAGTGTCTGTAATAAACAACAGGTTTCAACTGTGGGTGAAACAGTTTTCGATTGGAAGATGATGCCATCTAGGACAGCCACAGCTAGAGAAGAGCAGTCAGCGTCCTGGTTCAAAACTTCAAAGGGCAGGCTGAGTCTCTGTTAGGGGCTAATGAAGCTGGCCAGTCTAAATGGAAGCAATGCCCATTCACCCTTCCAAAAGTCCTGTGGCCCCTAAGAACTATGCTAAATCTACTCTGCTAAAACTTTATAAGTGAAACAACAAAGCCTGGATGACAGCACATCTGTTTATAGCATGGTTTACTGGATATTTTAACCCCACTATTGAGTCCTATTACTAAGAAGAAAAACAAAAGATTTCCTTCAAAATTCTGTATTATTGCTCACTGACAGTGCATCTAGTAATCTAAAAGTCTGATGAAGAGGTATAAGATTAATGTTGTTTTCATACCTGTTAACAAAACATCTTTTTTGCAGCACATGGATCAAAAACTAATTTGAAGGTTCAAGTCTTAAATTTAAGAAATATATTTTGTAAGGCTATGGATGTCACAGGTAGTGATTCCTGGAATGCAGTGGTTTTCAGTCTTTTTCTTAATCTCACACCATACTTGAACCTACAGTTAAACTTCCATGGCACACTTAAATTATGTTTAAAAAGAAAAAGAGTTGAAAAAATACTTACTATGTTTGAACTTCTTTTGAAAATACTTTAATTAATAATCTTTAAAAATTTTTGTGGCACACCTCAGATCCTGTCATGGCACACCAGTGTGCTGTTGAAAATCACTGCTTTAATGGATTTGGGCAAAGCAAACTGAACACCTGGAAAGTAGTCACAATCCTAGATGCTATTAGTATGATTCATGGGAGGAGTTTGGAAGAAGATGATGCCAGCCCTCATGTATAGCTTTGTGGGGTTCAGACTTCAGTGGAGGAAGTAACCACACTTCCTCTGCTGAAATGTGGTGGAAACAGTAAAAGAACAAAATTAGAAGGCAATCTTCTAGAAGAAACTGAATCGCAACAGTTTCACGACAAGACATAAATGAATGACAAGTTGCTTCTTATGGATTTAGTAGTTTCTTGAGATGGAATCTATGAACATTGTTCAAATGACAACAAAGATCATAGACTATTACTTGAACTTATTTAATAAGACAGTGGCAGGATTTGAGAGTGTAGATTATAATTTTAAAAGAAGTTCTATGTGGGTAAAATGCTATCAAATAGCACTATATGCTACAGAGAAATATTTTGTGAAAGAAAGAGTCAATTGACGTGGCCAACTTCATTGTTGTCTTACTCTAAGAAATTGCCACAGTCATGCCAGCCTTCAGCAACCACCACCCTCATCAGTCAGCAGCCAACCACATCAAGACAAGAACCTTCACCCACAAAACGATTAAGACTTGCTTGAAGGCTTAGATGATTGCTAGCTTATTTTTAGCAAAAAAAGAGTATTCTTTTATTAAGGTATATACACTGGGTTTTTAGACATAATTCTATTGTACAACTCGGAGACATTTTTAGAGTAATTTTTATATGTACTGGGGAAACAAAAATAGTGAGAGTGACTTTTTTGTGATATTTGCTTTATTGTGGCCGTCTGCAATGAAACCTGCAATATTTCTGAGGTCTGCCATCGGCAAGCACACACACATACAACTGAACCCCAAGTAGACGGTCTTATTTTTCTCCTCTAGTCCTTGCAAATTTGCCAAGATTTTAGGAAAAAATGGTTTATATTTATACCTCTTCATGTTTCCTTTCTCAACCTCCTGTTGGCTTTTTTTTGGTGTGTGTTTTTTGGCCAGGGATGGGTTTGAACCCACCACCTCCAGCATATGGGGCCAGTACCTTACTCATTTGAGCCACAGGTGCCACCCTCCTGTTGGCTTTTATTCATATCACTTTGTGTAAGAGAGCTCATGCCAGAGTCACATCCATGGTCCCTCGTTCCTGGAGATACCAGCAGAGGAGGCATCCATTTAAGATAAATAGAAGTATGTGGCAATATATGTATGTATGCAGGCATTTCTTTGTATATGTAAGTTTATATGTATAGGTGTGTATATATGTCTATAAATGGTGTTAGCAAAGAACCTTGGTAAACCTGTTAAAATTAGAAATCACAGAATCAGTTCGGTATACAGTTCCAAGAACGTCTTAATTTTTGTTAGATAAAAATAGTATTTATTAAAACATCACAGAAACTGAATGATTTTCAAAGTTGCCTTGCTATTCATGTAAGAAAAGTGTGTGCGTCCTTAAAGCACAGCAGTCAGCACATCAGCACATGAGCAGGATGCTGAAGTGGAATATGATTTATTTATTTCAAAGATATTTTATTAATTGATTTATCATGTTACAAAACATACCCTTTATTTAAAAGAATGAGTTCCTGTAAAAAGTGACTGGAAGGAGAAGCTGTGTTTCGAGATATTAATATTTAGACTATATTTTTAGGATGTACACATTTTAAAAAGGCTAAAACCAATAAATTCTTCATCAATTCAACCATTTGAACAAACTGTGAATACACAGGGTAGAAAACGTTTGCTTCTCATAAAATCTCTTATGTCAGAAAAAAGAAAAGAAAACGAATGATGTGCCCCTAAAACCTGTTATTCTGTTAATTTCCAATGGCATACTGAGTTTCGAAAGGGGAAAAAAATAATACCACATACATAAGTTTAGGTAAAAATGACTTTTTTTTTTTTTTAGAGACAGAGTCTCACTTTGTCACTCTTGGTAGAGTGCTGTGGCGTCACAGCTCACAGCAACCTCCAGCTCTTGGGCTTAGGTGATTCTCTTGCCTCAGCCTCCCGAGTAGCTGGGACTACAGGTGCCTGCCACAACACTCAGCTATTTTTTGTTGTGGTTTGAGTAGGGCTGGGTTTGAACCCACCACCCTCGGTATATGGGGCTGGCGCCCTACTCACTGAGCCACAAGCGCCACCCCCAAAAATGACTTATTTTTATATATTTATATTCTGTTATCTAAATTTGCTTAAAAAATTGTATGCTCCCTTGAAATCAAGATATATCTTATGCATAAGATCAAATATAGAATGTAACCTCATTGCCATATTTGAGTAAGAAACTATTCCTTTTTGAAACAAAGTATCCAGAAGTGAACAGGATTTCTAGCGGTTGTTTGGGATGATGTCACAATACAAGAAGAAATGACTTATCTCCAGTTAACATCTATTTGAAAAATGACACAAGTTGTAGCTGTCCTTACATGCACTTAAATATCTCAACCCTAAAATAATAAAATATGCTTAAAATTATGACTAAATATAAGGTTAAAGTCTCTTCCAATTATTAAAGATAATTAGCAGATTTTTGAGATAAATTTATTTTAGTGTATTAATATAGTTGAATTATGTATTAATCTTGCTTTATATTTGAGTTCTTCAAAATATGGAAAAAAGTAGATTCTACAGAATATTTGAATAAGTGAAGCACTTCTTACACCAGTTATGCTTTATAATTATGAATTTTTTTAAAAACAGAACTCATGCTTCCAACTTTTGTTAGAGGTTCTCAATTTATTTACTGTCATGCATATCACGAGATCTGTCTGTGATCTTGGCTGCACGCCTAAAGTTCACAGTTAAACAAGACTCAGTCCCAATATGGGAGAACTTTGTTTTCATGATGCAGAGAGATTCCCATGAGTAGGGTATGTGGGGGGACATGCAGGGCTTTGTACACAGTGCATGGGGATCAGGGCCACACAGCCCAACAGGACTGCAGAGGGAGGGAGGCATCTGGTACACCCTCCTTGTAGTAAGGCTTGCCCTGGATTTTGAATGGTAAGAGTTACTATATAACCTAAGCACTGATCTCATATAAATAAGACATGCACCTTGTATGTTAGATGAATGTGTCTTCCTCTCCCCACTACTTTTAATTCTGATGACGTACTAAAAGAATTATTCATAGAATTATGTTATCACTTGAAAATATTCAAAAGATATTAATAGCTAGTCCATTTATCAACTATTTCAAAAGAAATTATTCCTTTATACCATTAAAATCTCCACATTAAACAAAACAATAAACCAACTTACATTTAACCATATGACATTGCAGCATGTACAGTATGCAAAGAGGTGAATAATAAAAAGATTTGTGACTAACTTGAAGTTATGCGTGTAGTTTCAATTCTTTGATTATTTTCAAATACCACCAGGCAAAAAAGAACCTAACAGTGTTTTCAAAGTGTTCCAAAAATTTTCATCAAAACTATACGCCACTATTCACAATATTTATCACCAAACCCTCTGAGTACTTTAATTCATATTACCCCTCTATCTTTTTACCACATATAAATACAATCCATATGTGTTCCTCAAACACATATAAAATAGTCCGTTGGAGCTAGTCAAAGCTACTTCTTTCTAGATGTAAAAATTCCAATCAAAACCACAGAAAATGGGCATTTTACTTGGCAGAGTCAAGAAATGGCTTATAATTTCTCATTACTCTTTTATGGCTCATTAATATTTTAGAGAAGCAGGTTGAGAATCATTATCCTCTGATAAATGTGGAGACTCAGTCAGATAAGCGGAAAAATCTAATGGTAGGACTGTTAGAAAAAACATAGCACTTAAAAGATTTGATACAAGCTGGTATTCTCCACAGTATCAGTAGGTTCACTAAGTATCTATCTGGAAAGTAAACAGTGAAACAAATATATTCCAATATAAAACATCGATTATCATTGTCTTTATTGCATAGTGACTGATTTTTTTAAATTATTATACTCATAAAAAATTTGTCTTAAATCTTTTCTTGAAAAGAGACAGTTTTCAAATGAGGATGTAACTTCTTGCTTTTGTAAATTGCCTTTTTGTAAATCTACAAAATACAAAATTTATAGAGACTTTATTTGAGTATTTAGGAAATTGGATTACTATAATCTTTAATAATTAAGTGATATAGTAATACATTTTATCCAATGTTTTATCCAATGGATAAAGCTTAGCTTACATCTGTCCTATATTTTTTTTCATTTTCTTCAGATTTTTCTCTTTTTATAGTACTTTCTTATTTGGAATCTCTGCATAAGAGTCAAACAAGACTCCAATATCCAGATGATTTTATCAATATATCAATTGCAAGTTACTCGTGAATCTCATGTAAATAATGATATTGAACAATTCTTCACTTCACACATATAATCCATGATTCATATGACTTTATAATTAGCATTCTAATATTTTGAATCCAAAATTCTCCTTTCACCACCACTAGCCAATATACCTTTAAAAATGACCTAGACCAATATTAAAATATAAGATTTCACTCACTTTTTTGTCTTTATTGTATTTGGCAAATATCTCCTGGGCTCTCTCCTCTCCTCCATCCGTGAACAACATAATAATCTTATTGCAGTTGGCTCTGGACACATTATACTATTAAAAACAAAACAAAAATGCATATCATTCAGGATAACGGAGAATATAAAGCTCTAGGCTAAGAGCATGAGCAGGCTGTAAGTGATGACTGAAGTATCTGCTTACAGGGTGGATTCCAAAAACTGGTTCTTGGATCAGGCCAGGACCTCCCTTGGGTCACGCCAGGCAGGGCCTCCCTGCCACTATCCAGATAACAAAGAGCCACCATCTCACTTCTTCCAGGTCTCTTGTCAAAAGTCACCTTGTCATGAGGTCATTCCTGACAATGAGGTTTAAATTGCAATCTCCCTCCCACACAGTGTTTTTCTTCATAGCAGTTCACATTCTGTTATATACACTCTGTATTTCATTCATTTGTTCGTGGTTGACTTACCCCAACAGAACGAAAGCTCTACAAGGGCAGGAAGTTTAGGGGTTGGGTTCAAGGTTGTTTCTCTGCCCAGAAAGATGCCTACCATAGAATAATCTCTCAGTAGTTGATTTGGGGCTATGAAAAAATAATTGGTTATGATATTAATTTTATTCCCCTATAATTTTGTAGCAGAAACAAAACTATATTAATTAAATATATGAATACTCTTTTACATATATTTTCAATCTATTTCCAAATATTTATTCTTTGCTTTACTCTACTTCACATTTTTGAAATGACAGGCTCTTAACTTATCACGTAAAACAAAATGTATATCTATTCCTTTGTAAATGCTAATTCCTATTTTCAGAATATCTTGCCATACTCTCTTAACTTGCTACAGGTGTTCTAATTCTGAAAGACTCGAGTCCTATGAGAAATCTTAAATTTTAAGTTCTCCAAAAGAGTTGTAGATGGGAGAATGATGGATTAGCATTAACAGGCCATTAACAAGTACAATTAATTTATAAAGCTAGATTGTTTTGAGATCTGAAATTATAATCTTAGCTTTCCTATTGCTGTGAGATGTGTTTGTTTAAATGTTGAGAATAAAAGATCATGTTATTATTATTTTTTTTTTGAGATAAGAGTCTTTCTCTGTCATCCAAGCAATAGTACAATGGTGTCATCATAGCTCAATGCAACCTCAAACTCCCGGGATCAACCAATCCTCCTGCCTTACCCTCCCTAGCAACTGGCACTACAGAACACGATTCCTGGGTAATGATGTTTTTTAGAGATGTGGGTCTTGCTATGTTAGACTGGTCTTGAATGCTGGGCCCTCAACCTATCCTCCCACCTCAGCTATCCACAGTGGAATGACAGATGTGATCCACTGTGCCTGGCCAAGATCACATTGATTTATGAATGTGATGAATATGAATACTTAGCTTCTTTACAAATACCAACCCTCAGGTTCAGTGATAGCCAAATGAAATCTAATGTGAGGTAATATATAATTTTAACATTTCTAATAACTACTTTAAGGAGTGCAGTAAGAAATATCTGGAATTAATTCTGATAGTATGTTGTTTAACCTACTCATCCAAAATATCATCAGTTCAACATGAAATTAATGTACAATTACAGACATGATATACTTGCTTTTTTTCCCCTAGAATAAGTCGTCAAACTCTGGTGTGTATTTTACACTTATACCACGTTTCAGTGAAGATCAGCCCCATTTCAAGGGTTCAACAGCCACATGTGATAGTTGTAATTGTGTTGAACCCATCTTTGTCCTTTAAGTGATTAATTCTCCTGTAGTGTTCAAGCTCATTAAAGGTACATGCTTACTTTGTAAAGGAGATAGACCTGTTATAAAAGTTAACGAAGAGAACATTGTGCTCTATTAATGAAAAGATCCTGTTTCAGATTTTCTCAATCCATGGACGAGGCCATTGGAATGCTGGCAGGAAAAGCTTCTAATCAAGCCTTGTGAAAACACAAATATTGACCAACATCTTTCGGAGGTAACCTATCTGAATATTTTACTACCTTAAAAGTTACATATTTTACCACCAAAATACTTCTGCAAAACATGCATAAAGTCCCTTAACTAAAACTAATTTCTCTGATGATCTGTCTTTTTTTAATCTGCATGTGTAAAATGGACAAAAACAATATGTACCTACAGGACTGTTAATTAGAAATGATAAAGTTTTTACCATCGGACGGGGTTTTATTTATGTATTTCAATAATATTGAAAACAATATTATTATTTAATGCAAATATTAATATAAGTTGACTTCCTAGGTCTTGGTAAAAATTTGTCTATTTGTATACAAATGAAAGTATAATTTTCCCAGGAGAGAGAGCTGTTAGGACACACACAAGAGGGTAAAGAAGGGAAAAATATAGTTTTATTTTGCGTTCAGTGTGATTGTTCCCAGAAGCTGCCCTCTCAGGTCTGTAGTGGGGACAATGGCGGAAGAGCAATTTTTCTGTGCATTTGTAATTATCTAAAGAATCACACAGTCACGACAATGAAGAAAACTAGCTTTTAACAAATTATGCAAAAACTTCATGATAGCAATAAAATTTTAGTAGAGCTGGTAATTGACTTTAGTGTGACATTCCACGACACACTTTGTCTGTTGTATCTGTGTGGCAAGTACGCAGCATGGCATAAGTCACATACAAATTGACTTGAAAAGTGCCATCTCCATATATTTGGTACTATTTTATTAAATTCTACTGGAATTCGAATATTAATTTGAGGTTGACTTTGGGATTACATAATATGTCTAATTCTATTTCATTCTTGCCTCAGAGATCTTGAAGGCCTAGCAAGGACAAATAAAAAAAAAGAGAATAGCACTCTACAAATATACAGACTGGAAGCTTGTGAAAGAACTAGTAAAATAGGCTTTAGGTTTGAGTAAGAGGAGACATGAAATTTGGAAAAAGAATATTTTAAAATGAAGAATTAGAACACATATGGGATGCAAGGATGGCAAAACAGAGAATTATTTAGAGGATAAACAGGAACATGTTAGAAGTCATTTACAACTACGGTAGCTGGGAAGGCCGCAGGAGAGGCCAATAGGAATTAGACGGTATTGTACCAGCAACTGGCAGTGAATCTGGGAGCTAATAAGGCTGCTCTAGCGAGACTGCCTCTGATCTAGCACTTTAGGCTTGAGACTCTAGATCGTTTCACAAATGAAATCTGAACAGGAGGGAATAAAGTGAGCCAAATTAACAATACTAAGAATAATAATTAAAATGCCAGAAGGAGTGCTTGAGGCTGAGTCTGAGACTAGCCTGGGCAACCCAGCAAAGCCCTTTAAAAAAAAAAAAAAAGTTAGCTGGGTCTGGTGACATGTGTCCAAGGTTCTAGCTACTTGGGAGGCAGAGGTGGAAGAATCACTTGAGCCCAGGAGTCTATGAGTCTGTAGTGAGCTATGATCAGCCTGGGAAACAGTGACATCCTGTCTCTAAAAATAATAAAGATGATAATTAATGACAAGACTAAGAACACTCAATCATTAACTAAGTAAAACAGAATTTTATTAAAAAGATTCATATTCCTTTATTAGAGGAAAAAATATATATCACAACCTAGTGGTCAATTATATTTTCATGTCAAAGATTTGAGCTTTCACTTTTTATTACTGAACAAGCACGTGCCTGAGCGTGTCTGTTCTTCTGCCTCTGCTTTGCCTGACAGTGTCTATGAAAAAACCCGACCTCAAACTCAGCATGTCTGAAACTGAGTTCTTTCTGTCCCATAGTTCCTCAGTTAAGGAAACCATTCAGAGCACATGGAGTCACCCAAGTCCCCACTCACTCTCATCGGCCCTTGTCATAGCATCTAATCCACTGCCACGTCACTCCTGCTGGTGTCTTCTCAGGTCTATTCACACCCCAGGATCTCCACAGTAGCTTCCTCCCTGAGAACATCTCCGAGGCCGTGTCATTCTCATGTTGCCACTAAATGCTTTATTAACTGATACCTCATTGCCCCTCCACCCCATCACACTCCTGCATTGCTCACGTCCCAACCACACTGAACTATCTGTAATTTGTAAAATGTGCTATTTTGTGTCACACTTCTATGCTTTGTACACGCTGTTCTTTTTTTTTCTGAAATGATTTTTCCCTTTCCCTGTCTACCTATCATTCTTCAAAATCCCATTTTCAAGGAAATGCCACAGTCTCCAGGCGCTCCTCTGTGCAGCTCCAGCAGATCTGCTGAGTGCCCTGTAATGGGCTTTCACGTTGCATCACAGACGATGGTTTAGCAGGTCAAGCTGGACCTTCTTGAGAGCAGATGGTTTTTTTACTTCTGTAATTCCAGTACTAGCACTATGACAGGGAATTGTGACGCATTCGATAAATAATGGCTGAATAAATAAAGTAATTAATTAAGTAATCAGGCATCTCAAAAACTATTTAGAGTATTCACTCAGGTGACAACAAAGATTTCTAAAAAGACCATATGTAAGAGTTCATTCAGTCATCTCGAAGCTGATAGAAATTATGACCTGACTCCATACCAGACGTGAGCTAGTCATTAATTATAGTAATAACAACCATGTCTTTAATACCAAACAACAGCCTGCACTTGCATGTGGTTTGCTGTGTGCCAGGTTCCAGGGACAATCTTATGCACAACTCTCTGATCTTCATGTAATACAGTGATCCTCCACATTTAAATGAGAAAATCAAGGTACAAAGAGGTAAGGTCTATACTTTAAACCACTGTAATGATACAGCCTCTTAAGAGATACACGATTGAAAGATAAATCCTGCTTTGAAATAGCACAAAATGAAATAGAGGACATGACTCATCATTGTTTAAAAACACTAGTCCAAAGGCCAGGCACAGTGGCTCAAGCCTATAATCCCAGACTTTGGGAGGCTGAGGTGAGTGGATTGCCTAAGAGAGTTCCAGACCAGCCTGAGCAAAAGCGAGACCCTGTCTCTAAAAAGTAGCTGGGCAGTGTAACTGGTACTGGAGGTCCTAGCTACTTGCGAGGCTGAGGAGAGTGGATTGCCTAAGCTCGAGAGTTCCAGACCAGCCTGAGCAAAAGTGAGACCCTATCTCTAAAAAGTAGCTGGGCAGTGTAACTGGTACTGGAGGTCCTAGCTACTTGGGAGGCTGAGGCAAGAGGATTGCTTGAGCCCAAGGGTTTGAAGTTACTGTGAGCTATGATGCCATATCTGCCCAGGGAGACAAAGTGGAACTGTCTCAAAAAATAAATAAATAAATAAAAAGTAAAAATAAGAACACTAGTCCACAGTGGAAGACAGGTGCTGTATCCTGGGACAGCGAGCAGACCAGAACTGTGACCCCTGCAGGCAATTCTGGGGAATCTTTACTGAGAAAGAAATTCCTCCTCTGGAACTCGTCTTCCTAGTCACCTTCATGTCTGTCATGTGGACCTCTCTGTATACTTAGGAACAACTTGAAGACCAGAAACAGATGTTTAAAACAAAAATGTTCGGCAACCATTCAATGATCAAAACTGCAGTTTTCAAGTACACGCTGTAACAAATGCAATAAGAAAAAATCACGGTATTTCATACAGACCAACCCAATGCCATGTGCTTACTCAACATTAAATCAGACCACTTCCTTCTGAAAGATATTTTAACACACACTTTGAAAAACCAGGGGAAGAAGAGATCTACATGAAAATAAAACCTGCATTTCTTATACTTTTTGAATTTGGGATTTAAAAATAAAAACAGTTAAAGATTTCTACTGCCTGCATGCTTTTGCTTTTTAAATAAGTGAAAAACAGCACTGTTATTTAACCCAAGAGAATAGTAACTGTTAGGATAGTGAAATTCAGGTACCACGAGTCAATAATAAAACAGAAAGACGTGGCATTGATACTTACGTTAAGTAGCTGTTCAAAAGCAAAACTAAAGCCCTTCTTGTAATCTGTGATTCCTTTTGCTGTGATATTATTTACTGCATCTTTCAACACTTTCTTATTTCTTACATTTGCTTGGACAAGGTGTTGAAAACAGCTTACATCCTGAGCATTGCTGTTAAACTGCAAAGAAAAAAAATGAAATAAATTTAGGTATGTTAAAAAAATGACAAATAAAATCAACCTTACCATTTTCACTGAAGGTGTGTTTTATAACTATTAACCCGTCGCAACGCTTTCTCTTTCCCAAGGAGAAGTAAGTAGATTGGTAACAAAAGTGAACTAAAGAATCGATGGTAATTTTGTCTAAACCACGAATTATACGTAACCCTGAGCCAGTCACTTAATTTTCTGAAGCTTGGTTTCCCTGTTCATAAATTTGGGATTTGAGTTATGGTCCCTTCCAGTTCTCAGATTTGATGAGCATGTAGACCAGAAGAAAAAAAAATTCAAAACAAAGAAATATATTCAGAATCCAGAAATGATATGGGGGGACCGGCCCGGGCTGCAGGGACAAGTTGAGCATTTTAATCGCGTCTCATCGGGGAAGACTGGTTGTGAAGAGAGTACACTCAAGGGCAAGAAGAGATGTTTGGGGATTGTGAAATGTGATGGCAGAGTTTTTCCATGGAGGCTGAAAGAGGAAAATAATCTGAAAGAATCAGCAACTGGTGGCTTTGAGAGAGATCACCTGAGAGATTGTGTAAAGATCGTGGGGAGATGATGACAGCAAGGCCAAGGGCAAGCCAGTCACTGCGCACAGTTGTTGCTGTGACTCACGGAGCCCTGAGCAGCAAAGAGGCTGCAGGAGAAGAGAACAAACTCCAGCGACACCGGCCCTAATCTGCACAGCTACAAAGGATCACCAAAGTAATTTGGCCAGCCCAATAAAAGCTGTTCACATAGGTCACTGGATATCTCCAAATAGAAAAGAACACTAGGAGTACAGAAGCAGCATCTGGGATCATCCGATCGTATATTAATTGTATTTTTTTATAAATTCCTCAGGCTCTTAGAGCCTAAACTGTCACATCTGCAAAATGGGAAAAATAATAAAAAGCACATTTGTTAAAGGTGGGGGGGACTGGCCAGGTAAAATGAAGATCCTTTCAGATCAGAAACATGCTAAAATTGATTTTCATAAGTGGGTTACAAGTGGTTACCTATTCTCATAAATATAATGAACTGTTCTTTTATTTTTCCCTGTGAAGATAAGTGAACTTAATTTTAAGGTGCACTGCACGATTCATCAATCCATTAAGCAAATATTTACTAGCAGCCTATTATATGCCAAGAATCATGGCAGGCGATAGTTTTATGGTTTCAGCGTTAAGCAAATGATTCTCACACAAACACATTCATGGATGCCACAAACACTTAAGTAAAAACGTACATGGTATTGACAGTGTGTCGAACATTAGCAGAATAACTATGCATTCCACAAATGTTCTTTGCAAAAGCTCTATAAGACAAGCATTATCCCTATTTCCATTTTTTCCAGGAGGAAACTATATTACTATAAAGTGATACAATATTATACTGTAGGAGACAGTCTAGGGGTAGAGCTTCTGGTTTGGACTGTGAGCAGCTGAGGTAGAATTCCTGTCAGAAATGACATTTTCTGTGATTCCAGAGAAATGTTCCAAGGAAGAAGATGGAGGAAAGACATTCCCAGCACGGCAAACAGAATGACATGAGAATGGCTGATGTGTGAGGGGGGAGCCTTTAAGAAAACACGAAGCAGCAGAGTTTAGCTGGGTCACACAAGAGGATGACAAATGATACGAAATGAGTTCCGGGGAGGGAGACAGGGACTAGAGGTCATTGGGAGCATCATGGACGTACTGAGGAAGTGGGATTTTATTCTCTGTGAAATGAAAGCCAATGGAAGATTTTAAGCCAAACGAAAAATCATTTACTCTAGAATTTTAGGAGATAACCTTAGCTGTTGGTGAGCAAAATTTAAAGGAGGGAGGTCAATTAGGAGGCTATTGAGTCAACTAGTTGGAAATGTATAGTGGCTTTGTTAATTGTGGAGATGGTTAGAAAGGGAAAGATTCAAGATTTATTACTGTTCTCTAGGAATTCGTATGTTGAAAACTGAACATATTCAAATCCAGAGGAACAATCCCACTGCCTTGCTCATCCCTCTCTCACTTTTTTCATAACTGGATGCAATATTATTCTACATGGGACATTTTGAAAACAAAAGAATGTGAGAATTCCCCTGTATTAATAAGTAAAAATTTAGTTTGCCAATACATTCATGGTAAAACGTCCTACCTTAGAGAATTATTAGAAATGGTTACAGGAAATGTTATTAACTGATTTAGTTAAGCCATGAATCCTCATAAAGGTACAAGTTACACAGAAAATGATTACTGAATAATGTATGGCCCCGAGTTTTTCAGTTGGCCTTGACCTGCTTTTAACACAGGAAAGTGAAACATCTCATTATGTCACTTTAACACAAACTGATTAAATGTAAATTCAAATCATTAGATACAAATTCAGTGGTGTATAACAGAAATACTGTAATTGCACCCATAATAAAACTCATAAATAATGCAGAGAAATGAATAACTTTTTATCTCCCTAAGCAAATCTTATTCTCCTAAGAAAGTGATGAGAAATTTTAAAAAGTTCTAAATTAGATAATATATTTAAAAAACAAGTTAGATACATCAGCTTTTGTAAATTTGTAAATATATAGTATACACACACACACACGTATATATTTACGTATATATTTTAAAGGGCTTTTTTTTCCACAAACCGAAATGGTAGTCTTCGGTAACGTGTGCAGACATTAAGTTAAAACTACATTTTAAAGACCTTGCTCACCTTAGAGCAAAAGTGTTGTCAGAAAGTAAATGAAAAGATAAATTTAAAAAGCCCTAATTTTCTCATCTATGAAGAAAATACATCTTTCTAAAGTGTATATTTAATGATAAAGCTTTAGAAGGACAAGCTAACATTTACTGATCCTAAAAAATTCAACTAAGTAGGTCCATGATTAGAAGTGCTGAGAAAAATCATGTTTAGATAGGAAGGAATTCTGAGTTAGCATGGGCATCGAGGGGAAAGTACAGAGGACTCTATCTCTTCTACAGCGTTAGGGAATTCTTTCCTTTTCCCCTTCCAAATATTTTGTTCCTTCTCTCTGTAACCCTTTCCTCCCTTCTTCTCTCAATCCTCATGAAAGCTTTTATGACTTTCCCTGATGGGATCAAATCACTCCATTGTAAGACCTCCTAAATCTCTCTTTTGTTTCAGAAGACATTACAGTTATAATTTCACATTTCTTTATATAATATCTTAATATATAGATTTTTGCATTAGATTATTGACTTACATGGCCAAAGAAAATACCCATTCCACCACTGCATCTTCAGCACCTGGCTTGTAATCCGTACACTATAAATATTTACTAAGCATACATTTTTCACTTTACTTCTTGGATGTGGGGAAAATGAGAACTTAAGAAATTAGAAATGTAAGAGAATTAGAAGCCAGGGTAAAATGTTTACTAATAAATGGTCAAAAACAGGTGTGTAGAGCACCTAGCATGGAGTCAGGCACGTAGTAGGTGTTAAATAAAAAGGAATTCTATCATTTAGAAAATGTTTAATAAAAAACATTAGTATACTCAATACTGAAGTCAGAATCGATTCCCAATTCAAGAGAAAGATTAAGATAAACCATACCAGTTACAGGGAGCTTTAAATGAAGTTGACTAACAGGATGACCCAAGCATCCCTGAAACATTAATTCTGTGTTTAAATCCATGATTAGTACATTTCAACGCTTTCCTACTAAATAGCATAGTTAAATTCATACATCAAATTAAAACATACTTTGGGGCTTAAATAAAGATAATTTCTCCAATGAAATAAACAAATCTTGTTTGTAAAGGCAGTCTCCATTTTTGTTTTAATGTCCTCTGCTGAATAAGAAATCATGACACAACACACTTCCCAGAGGGGTATTCTGCTCATATCATTCTGCTCATATTTGTTATCCAAATACAAATAATGAAAGGTTACCATTGCCTTGATACACAGTTCAAGCCAAACAAATTCCCAGGAAGTGCTCTTTTATTTTTTTCAGGAATGGAGTGCTCAGAAATACACCTGCACAGAGTACCAAATTCTCTGTGAAGGGTTAGTGATCTCAAGTAGTTCTACAAGTCAGAAACATTAAGAATTAGGGTCAAAAAAAATTCTCAAAGTGCTATCTTCCACTTGGAACCTTGGAGAAAAGTAGCCCATTAAATATTTGATGGCCTGCCTTTTATTTTCCATCCCTTCACCTCACAAAGGCTCCTCTCCCCACCTCTGGATTCTATACTGCTGGAAAGGCAGCCTTGTCTGGGGGTACTTTGTACACTATTTAGTCATAAAGCATTTGTAATGGTCAAAAATGGGATATATTTTATAGTTCTCTGCTTTGGAAAGATTATTAAATTATTTCTTAAAACATGTATTAATTTTATGTTTTCTCTTCTTTCTTTATGTAAAAGAAATACGGTGTAAAACTGTTGGTTCAAGCTGTGTAGACGATCAGCAGAAAGAATTCAAACCTAGACTTGCTGCTTCAGAACATGGGTATATTTATAAAGTTTTTTTAAATGAGCAAATTTATTTACATGTTAAAAATGATAAATAACATATAAAAATTTGTATTATATAAAATATAATTAGCTTGTTAATAATCTAATTAACCAACTTAAAATTCTGCATGTTAGGCAATACTATTACAAATTATAGTATCAGATGCTATTCAGATTGGGACCACTAGATGGCAATACATGAAAATAAAAGAAGGGTGAAGCGTGGCTGTGATCTTCAAAATTTTGGTCATGCTTAAACTCGCATTAAAATTGTTTTAAATTTATTTTTATATTCATATTTTCAAAGAAAATTTGAAATCTGTAAAATATAAAAACAAAATTATTATTCTACAACTCACAAAAATAACTGACAGCATTCATCCACATAATTATATATGCCTAGTTATAAACTCCTGCGTTCTTTATTAACAAATTGCTTTCTAGACTCCAAGGGTCTATGCCAATTTAAAGTACATGTGTGCAGTCTTAATGCACTTTGATAAATACTTAAAATTTTTATTTGCTAAGTTGTAAGTAAAAAGTATGTTTCAATATTTTAATTATTTGAATTTCCTTGATTGCTAGTGAAATGAAAATTGTTCTCATGTCAGTGTTCATCTAGTTCCATGAATTATAAGACATACATGTGTATTTTTCCATTTTTCTGTTTACTTTTTACCTGAAACATGAACACCTCTTCCTCTATGATTTCTTAATTAATTTTGTGCTTAGCAAATCAAGCACCTATCAATCAAGTAAAAATTATCTACAACCTCTGCTAATAATTCTTGGGATTTTTGGCTCATTTTACACGTGCATCTTGGTGTTCAGTCATGGTGGAATTTATTTTCCCAAATGCTATGAACTGACAAAGAATGAGCGATTCTTCATAATAACTTAAGATTCTGATATATTTTTATGATTTTTACTCCTAGTCCGTACCATTATTTCCAGAATTTACTATTTGATACAAAATAATAAAAATGTATTAGCTGATAGGTATTGAGAATCACATGGGCCAGGCTAAACCCTTGACATGCATTAAGCCATTTAACTTCCTATAAGCCAGTGGTTCTCAACCTTTCTAATGCTGTGACCCTTTAATACAGTTGTTGTAGCAGTGAAAATAATTTTATGGCTGGGGGTCACAGGAACTGTGAGGAACTGTATTAAAGGGTCGTGGCATTAGGAAGGTTGAGAATCACTGCTATAAGCCATGGTTTAGTTATAGCTGCACACCAATGGCGGGGGAAGGGGTCCGTTAGGGACCCACCCCACTGATGGTCTGTTTTTGCCTGTTCCATTGTTCGCTTTAACCAGATGTGCAAAAAACAGTTTCCATGGGGTCAGTTTCTGATCCCACCTTTTGGTATGTGACTGTTTTAATATGTATCTTATTATAGCTGAGGAAATGAAGCATTTGAAGTTAAACAAAGTGCCCGGAGTCATACAAGAACCAAGATTCTGAGTTCAACCTCAAACCCAAACTTCCTGATATTTAATCAATTTTAATTATATTTTAATACCAGAGGAGAAAGCTGCTATCCTATCATGCAACTTCTTCTACAAATATCTTCCGACTGAGGTTTAGAAATGTATCTTGCCAAATTAAAATTTCATTTACAAATAAATGAGAAGACCTGACATTGTGACAAGAGTCACCTTTTCATTTCAGGAAGAATTATTAATTAATTCCACATTTCAATGCTTCTAACTGTATCTCATATCTTCACATATTCTTTTCTCTATTTTTAATATAGGCCTAAATATATTATGGTAAATACTGCTAGGCAATTCTTGATTTTTGCTAATGATGTGAATGGGATTTTAGTATATTTTACACTTGATCTTAGCCAAAAGGCCAAGAAGCGATGATTTTAATGTATTTTATTTGTCCTTGTCCAGGGGAAACCAGAAGGTCACCTTCCTACAGTCAGTGACGCCACGGGTATCTTCACTTTTGGACTTAATCACTCCTGTCCTCAAATTGATGGTGCTGTTTCCAACAGTGGCTGCTGGTTTGTGGTTTTCTTGGTCCATTATAAAAACAGAAACATACTGAGAAAGAATTATCCACACTGTAATTCAATTTAGGAAAACCAGGTCCAGTCCAGGCTCTGCCTTTAATCAGTATTGTGACCACAATGGATTCAATTACTTCCCCTGAGCTTTAGGTTGCCCCTTTCTGAAATAACACGTTCTAAAACCGTATCATTTTGATCTGACAGTTTAACATTCAGGAAAAACTTACATAAATAAGGAATAATAAATTCTGAATATGTCAAAAGAAAATGGCACCAATAAACCGAGAATTCCAATCTCTATTATAATTATAAAGGAAAAACTTGGGTTTGGCTGTAAATGTAAATAATTCATCAAAAGTTATAATGAATACTCTGATTTATGAGTAAATATTTCAATTTCCAGGAATGATATCATAACCAATATTTTGTCTGTTTACCTTTGTTGAAATGTTGAATGGATTTCTAAATAAGTCCCAAGTATCATTTGTACATTCTATTTATATTTTGTATTGTAGTTTGTGTTTAGCTTCCTCTGTTATCTCAACCACCTTTTAATCAACCACTGTGCACTCCTGATTCTATAGCACTTGTTCAACAGAATATGTGGGCAACTTTTATTCTCACTTACTTCACCATTATCAAGATACAATAATTGTACCAGTATTATTACTATTACAAACGCTTTTTCCTAGGCCTCTGAAGATTGGAATGCTACCTCCTGAAGATGAACCTTAATGAAATGACTGAATGGTCACAGAATCTTTTATTTATTATTCTTTTCCAACTTTGTGATGCAGACCTGACTAATAAGTACAATATTTTCATGGTACCTAAAGCTGATTACTTAGAAACTTTTTGGTAGTTGAAAAAGCAGGTATAGTGTGGTGATGGCTGGGTTTGCTTAGAGAACACAAATAGAATAGTAAACATATCTAATATGTTTGAAAAGCAGAGATACTGCAATATTGACGAGATGAGTGAGGATGACCCTGGTCATATAAAAATATAAAGTTAGACCAGGGAGGGAAGGATGGCTGGCCAGAGATACCAGCTGCCAGACTGTCTCAGAAAGAAGGAAAATTTTAGATAAATACTTTTTTTTTCCCCCAGTGAACTGGGAGCTTCTGTGTTTTTTCCCAGTGAACTGGGAGCTTCTCGAGGACAACACACCAGACTTCCAGCCCCTTTGTCCTTTCCCATCACCACAGACCGGAGCCGGAGCCCAGACGGCAGGTGGCATCTTGCTTCTCCACACATGGTACACCTTTATCCTAGCCCAAGGGTTTCTCACACCTCAGTTTTCATCAGCTTGTTCCCATGAAAACCTTTCCCAACCCCAGCCTAGACTTCAGGAGCCACAGAGTGCTCCGGTATCTGTGTGATCTCAGAGTCTAGACAGGCTTGGCAGGATCCCTGTGTGATCTCAGAGTCTAGACACTCCTGGCAGGACCTCTTCCAGAGAGAGGGACAGAGAGGACCAGAGTGCTGGCTCTCCTACATTCAGGCTCTTTCCCTCTCCTTCAACTCCCCTGCCTGCAACTGTGGAGAGAAACGCTTGAACCAGCTCTCAGAAGCAGGGCCTTCCCCTCTACTGGGGTTTCTATAGAGAGTGGGGCTCACACCTTTCCTCTTAAAGACCTACAGAGGACTAAGGGGTGTTCAGACTATCATCTCCCTGCTCCCTGACTTCCTCGGTACTGCAGGGCCGGCTGCCCCATCAGAGCAGGGCACACTGTGGCGTGGAGGGACATTAAACCTGCCCGAGTACCCCACAGTAACTCAGGACCAGCTACCTTCTCCCTGGCACGGTCAGTGATTGATCTTTTGGGACCCACCAGGCATGCAGGCCAGATCCCATCCACCGGGGACTGGCTGAAGGTATTGTTTGCGCACACAGAGGGGACATCTGTGAACTATCTTGGGACATGAGGGTCCACGTGGGCGGCCCTGAGCGGAGAGTGCCGCGCAGGTCCCACCTGCAGGGCACTGATGGAGACCCTCCCATGCAGCAGGCTGAGCTCTCTGCCCAGGGCGGGATCCTGGACGGGAAGCTTCCAGCCAGCAGCGCCATCACAGGGAGCTCGGCCAGTTTGAGCTCCTGTCTACGAAAGATGCTGGAGGGAGACTGTTGAGAAGGGAAGGTGGGTAAAAGGGTAAAACCTGCTCCTGATAGCTAAATGGTGGGCCTCAGACCGCTCCTGTCTCACAAGCAGCCTTCCTGGGGGGCACCTGAGATGGCTTTCCACAGAAGGCTGGGCACAGACCTTTGACCTCCTCCCCCAAACAGCTGCCTTACCAGTGTTTGGGAGCCTAACTGCAGTTTCACCCAATCCGGCTTTGCTCAGCTTCATTCCCCAGCCCATACCACTGCTGTGGTGGAGAATAAAAACTCAACGTGGAGGCTCCCAGGCCCCATCAGCCACCTGGGGCATTAGAGCACTTTTCCTATGGGGCTAGAGCCAGTAAAAAGTTCCACAAAATAAGCTGCAGCTTGTTCCTACATGAGACTGCCACCTACTGACAGGGAGGTCAATTTGCATAGACCGTTGCATCATTTATGGACTTAATCCTGTAAGCTGCAAGCACCTCCCACTGTCTCCAACTGTAAATCCAGTGTGCAGTGTAATTCACACCGTTAAGACTACAGAGAGCCGGGGAAAGAGAAAGGATCTAAAAGATCATCATCCTCCCTCATCAAAAGAAACACAGGGAATGTGCCCACACATATAGCTCACTGCTGCTAAAAACTACAAACAAGTAGTAACTGAGAAAACCACTTCACTGAAGATGCCTATAACCAAGGCATTCATCCAAAATGTAGATCCCAGTCAAAGCAGCCCCAGCAAAGCCGAAGGGTCCTCCTAATGCACTACAGGGACTCCCTTATGAGTGAGGGGACATGGAAACAAAGAAGAGAAAACACAAAAATAAGAAGTGACAGGGGCCCCAGAGGAGAAAGAATCAGCATAACTCCCGAAGTGTAAGAAATCAGAGTGAAAGGACAGCGTCAAAAAAGAACCGCAGCTCTGCAGTGATGAATACCAACCAAAATGAAAATACTGAAATGACAGATAAAAAATTCCAAGGACGGATTTATAGGGAGGCTCAATGAAATCCAAAAGAAAATGGAAAACCAACTTAAAGAACCCAGAAAAACGACAGTGGAAATGAATGCACAATTCACTAAAGAAATCAAGACATTAAAAAAAAAAAAAAAAGGCAAATGGACCTTCTGTAATTGTAAAATTCCTTAAAGGAAATATAAAACACAGTGAAAAGTTTTAACAAACTAGACCAGGCAGAAAAAGAATCTCAGAGCTTGAAGACAACTCTTGAATTAACTCAGTCAATAATGAGGAGAGAATTAAGAGAAATGAATAGAGTCAATAAAAAATATGGGGTTTTGTAATACCAGCAAATACAAGAATCATAGATATCCCTGAGGGTGAAGGGGAAAAAATGCACAGGGGCTGGAAAACCTATTTGAAGGAGAAACTGAGAGAACTTCCATGATCATACTAGAGTTTTAGACATCCAGGACAAGAAGCTTAACAAACGCCTGAACGATTCATTGCAAGGAGGTAATCACCAAGACACACAGTCAACAGACCAGCTAAAGTCAAAACAAAGAAGGAGAGGGGGGGTTGGGCGAAAACCCACCTAGAGTGTATAATGGACACTGAGTGATGGGCAGACTTATAGCCCTGACTCAAGCATAACAAAATCAATACATGTAACCAAACATTTGTGCCCCTGTCATATTCTTTTAAGAATAAAATATTCTTTTAAATGTAAAGAATATTCTTTTAAAAGAGAAAAGAAAAAAATACAAAGTTAACTTATCACTGATTGAAATTGGTTACAAATTACTGATACCAAAATCCTGAATCAACGAACCCATGAGTTCTTGAATACATGAAATGGCAACTGGGACCCACAAAAAGTATTAATTCAGCTTTTTCTCCTACCTCTCTCTGTATTCCTTCTCTGCTCTCTCTCTTTCCCTCTCTTCCCCCTCACTCTTCTCTACACTACTCTCTTTCTCTTCCCCACTCTCTCTCCTTATCTCTCTCCCCTCTTTTCTCTCCTCCTCGGTGCTGCTCTGCAGCCTCCCTCTCCCCTACCAATAAAGACCTTTCATACAGGCAAAAAAAAGGTATTAATTCAAGTTACTAACTACAGTTGAAGGAATTATACACATTTTTTCCCCAGCACTGTTGTGAGTAACAAAGAATTAGAGTCAATTTAAGAATGAACATTATGTACCTTGAATTATTCTACACAGAGGAGCATTAGAGCAAAACAGATAGTAGTTGTCTTTACACTCATATAAACATATTCTTGAAGAGATGGGAAGACGGGGATTAGAAAATAGACAACAAACTAACATTTGAACAACAAACTAACAGCATTGAAATGCTGTTTAATTCATGGTAGTCAAGGTGGGCCTCTCAGATAAGGTAGCATTTAAGCAAAGACCTGAGCTTAGTGAAAGGACAAAAAGAAGCTGTCTAGACTAAGAAGTATCAAGACTGAAGTAGCAGGAAACCGAAGTAATTTCTAAGCTGTCTGTATCTATCCGACATGCACTGAACACTAAGGATAGATCTCGTTTTTGGCAGGTTTATTCACATCACCCAGGAGCTCCTATATATAGGAAATAGCCCCTGGGACCCACAAAAACTGTTAATTCAATTTACTAACTACGGTTGAAGGAA
Organism: Galagoides demidoff; assembly: GCA_963574575.1. NCBI lineage: Eukaryota > Metazoa > Chordata > Mammalia > Primates > Galagidae > Galagoides > Galagoides demidoff. Next base: position 36,679 of record CAUYQV010067053.1, read on the forward strand.
TTATATACAATCTAACTCAGTTCCACTGAGATCAAATAAGTACATCTGAAAAACTGAGTGTAATTATAGTTTAAATTAGTGGGGGGAGGGGGAGAAGATCCGTACCAATTAGCATAAGGTGAAGTAAGATAGATTTTTTGAGTAAGAAAATATTTTGAAATGTAATTTAAAGAGTGCAATAAATAAGAATTCATAAACAAAACATTAGAAATTTAACTATAGCAAAAAGTGACAATATTTTGATCTAAAACTTGCAAGAGAACTTACCATGCACATTGCCACTTTTTAGAAAAGCCCTTACATTTTCACATGCAATAAAAAGATTTTCATGTCTTAGCACATTATGTTTCAAACTGTAATATATGCATCAATATTCTCAAATTGTGTCCATCAATTCATGCATGAATTATGAAAATGTGTTATATACCTGTATATACCATGGACTACTACTTAGCCGTAAAAAGGAATGAAATAATGTCATGTGTAGTAAGTTGGATGAGGAACTGGATATCATTGTCACTTAAAGAAGGATTTCAGGAATGGGAAAGCAAACAACAGGTGTACTCTCTAATAATTGGGAGGTAAGTGATGGGCATAGGCACAAGAGGTGAAAGGGTCACCAGAAATGGCACAAAGAGGTGAAAGGGGCACCGGAAATCAAGAAGGGTGAGGAAAGAGGAGGTGAGGGATAAACTCCTACCTGTCAGGTACAATGAACACTATTTGGGTGATGGGAAAATTAAAACCCTAGACTTAAGCATTATAAAATGTATACATGTAACAAAAATATTTGCACCCCTTAATATTTTATTTATTTATTTATTTATTTATTTTTGCAGTTTTTGGCCGGGGCTGGGTTTGACCCTGCTACCTCTGGCATAGGGGGCCGATGCTCTACTCCCCTGAACCATGGGTGTTACTCCCCTTAATATTTTAAAGTTAAAAAAAAAAACTTTAATGTAAGAAAGAAAATTCTCAAAATGCTTTTGTGCTCTCAGGAATTTGCTAAAATTTATTTTGTTTATTTAACAACTAATATTAAAATGTAGGCATTTTACTAATAAGTACTTATAGTATCAATTTATATTTTTATTTTTTTGAATTTTAAGCCTTAAATAATGAAGAGCAAATATGATAGTTTAATTTCAATAACTCAAAACAATTCTCTTATATCTACTGCTTAGTACTACACTCAAAATTAAATAAACATAATTGGAAACATTTTGCCCAATAAGTACTGACACACACTGCATCTTTTCCTAGTCCTTTGATTCTTCAAACCCTGGCAAATAAGTCAGTAAGTTTCACATTTAAAAACCATTATTTCAGTTCAGAATAAAACTCTTTCTTCTGCCTTGTCATATTACTTTGCTATTTTAAAATTGCTTATATAACTAATTTCTAAGTACTGAAAAGTTAATGGAAAAAAGTATTTACCGTACTTGTCAACACCTTCTTATAATCTCCTTATATTTCCAAAGCAATTAAATTATTTTTTGGCATCTCTCTTTAAAAAAAGAAAAACCTAAATAACCTTGATTAGTTTTCCCTGTTACATATAATATACAGTAATGTGATCATAACCCTTGCGTAGGAATCACTTGTAGGGCTTGCTATGTGCAGAGTCTTGCCTTAGTGCTGGGATGGGGCTGAGCTCCTGCATTTCTACCCACTGACTGACACAGCTACCACGGGACACTCATGCTGCTTGGCCAAAGGGACCACTTTCGGTAGCAAGGGTATCAACTACAATTTTCTTGTTACATAAATGTGCTATAGATCAACAAAGTTTTCCTGAAATCTAGATGGATGGCTATTTTATAAGACATGAAATACAATTACTCTATCAGATTTTATTTATTATAAAATTACATGGCAGGCCAAATATCTTTTATTTTATTTGAACTCTGGCAAAAAGATGGGAAAGGGAGCAGAAACTACTTTTAAGCTCAAATTGTGCAAAAATTTGCAAATGTGCTTGTTAGTCTATGTTATGTAGGAAAGTATCTGAGATTTTACCCTAGTTATAAGTCTTCAAGTTAGCCTCCTACAGTTTTATAGATAATAGACATAAGCCCTCTGGGTCAGAGACAAAGGGAGTTTATTACTCATAGTAATAGCAATAGCCAGAGTAACATTTTTTTTTTTTTTTGTATCATCTACCCACCCCTAACTCCCATAGGGCAATGGAGGAGGGCCAGGAGTCACCTGGTGGTGAAGTGTGTTTTGGGCAAGGAGTACCAAGATGAGGGAGGCCTCATCTTATATTGGGGTTTCTGACAATTTACTCATCCTCTCTTTCAAAGAGAGACAATATCTTAAATACTTTCTAACAGAAATATCTTATAAGTCAGAAGACATCTCTATCTTTGAATGCATACAAATCTGAGCAAATTGGTTGTTAATGCTTAGACTTAAACGTGATCAATTCATAAAGAATTATCTCATCTCCCAATAGTTGGCAGAAAAAGTTAGCAGATGATAATAACTGTAATAATAATCATAATATATAAACACTTCACACGTGACATTTTATTTGGTGCTCAACGACATTGTAGCAAGTTACATGATTCTGTCCATTTAAAGGAAGAGAGAACTGAAACTTATAAGCCATAGGTCACTCATGTGAGGATATATACTAATACAGTAGAAATTTTGTAAGTTGATAATCCAATTGTAATAAACTGGTCGACATATGGAGGTGGTCTACAGAAGGAACTAGGGCTACTATACTGGTATGTAAATGTGGTTCACATTTGGTCTATGAAAATTAGGTCAACTTAAGGAGGTGGTCAGTCTAGGGAGGTGGTCAACTGTGGAGGTTCGACTGTTGTTTCAAAGGCTGTGCTTTATCCCTGTATAATTGTTACTAGCACATCTAAAAGGAAAGACTGTGTGAGAAGAGTAAGCAGGGAGCCATTAAGTCAAAGGTGATCAATACCAACATTGCCCATGCAGGTACAACTTGCCAGTGGGATCCCTCCATCACAATGCTCTTTACTCAACACAGATTAACATGTGTTGGTTCCTAGATCCACATACTATACAAAACAAAGACTTTTACACGCTTTAGACTATTTTATCCAGAGTTAATTTTTTTGTTCATTTATACAGGGTGGCCATAAAGTTTGTGGCCTCCTTGTATAGATGCACCCAAGCACGGATCTGCCTCCCACAGAGGTCTGTTCCTAGGAAATCTGGGGGCTTTCTCCGCAGCTGCATATAGGGGGAAAATTCCAGCTAGAATGGGGCACACTTTCCCTGCCCGGCCTTCCCACTTGGCTCTAGTTCTTCACTCCTCATTTTGTACTTGCATTTTTAGACTGTCATTTCTAGAACTGTTGCTTTACAACTATCATCCAGACAAAAGGCAGAACTTTTTTTTTTTTGCAGTTTTTGGCTGGGGCTGGGTTTGAAACTGCCACCTTCTGGCATATGGGGCCAATGCCCTACTCTCTTGAGCCACAGGGGCCGCCCAAAAGGCAGAACTTTTTAAAAAATTCCTTCCTATAAGTAATAGCAAAGATATTATAAGGAATTATATTTTGATAATTTTCTTCTAGTGAGAAATCAAAGACAATATTTTAAAATGATCAGGAATTAGAAAAGCATCCAGGATGAAACGGAATGAAAGATCCTTAATAGAATCATAATACTTCTGTCCAATTCTTTAGTAAGGAAATATGCGGCTTTATGAAAGTGAAGATCATCTTCATTTGTTAACTGTCAGCATAGTGTCCACAATCCACATAGATTTTATTTCCATTTCCCATTGGCTTGTAGCATTTTACTCCTAAAACGTCAGACTCCCTCACATTCATAAATAATACCCACTCCCTGTGCCAACATTTGAAATTTTGCGTATAAATCAGAGCATGCTGTGATTGAATTGCTGCTCCTATCATCTACCACTGACTTCTATCAAAGCATATAACTGGATTAGCAGGAAAACAGCTACATTATGCTTCAATTTCAGCTTTGCCTAACAGCAGGCTTCCTTTTCACAACAAAGAACAGCCCCAGAGAGAGTAGGAACACTCAGAAATGATGCACTATTAGTTCTGACATCCTATATATGATTTAAGCATAAAAAATTACTCTATTTAAAAAAGGAAAGAGAGAAACTTAGACATTTAAACATAAAAATGAGAGACTACTTGATTTTTCTGTCTGGTGGTTCTGGGCGACTTTGGAAATGTGCTAATATACACTTCACCGTAAGTCTCTGTATTACTGGCATGCTCTTGGGGAACAACAGAAAGGCAGGAGGGCTCTATGGGAAAACCACTGCCAGCGGTAACTACAGAACCACTGTCTTGCTTCCTTAGGGCCTTATTACTATGCATCCCTGAAGTTATAAAAGCTAAGAATTGTACTGTTGTTCTTCTGGCTTTCAAACAGTTTTAGGGAGAAAACAAATAAAATATACGTGTATACACATAATATAACATTATAAATACATTTTTTAAAGTTTTTGCCTGAGAATTTCCATATTAAATTGTTGTATTTAATGAGAAGAGCCTATTTGATAAAGACAAAAATGTAATTTTACTTCTACAAAAATATTGCATAAAAATCAATTCTTAAGAAATGTATCAATTTCAGGCAGTTTATACTCAAAATAAAGTACAGTTACTAATAAAACTGAAGAATTTCTTTTAAATTGTGAATTTAACCTGGTGGACACTAAAATTATATAAACATAAATGAGAATATGTGACGTTATTGCTGTAAGGGTCTGGCAGAAAAGCAATGTCACGGATAATAAGCACGCTTATTGAAATTGTGTTTTAAATAAAGGTGACCATCTGCTCACTCAGGCAAAATGGTGAGCTTCTTTATTTACAGTTTGTTTATATAGGGAATTTTGTACATGTGCACAATACAGCAATGACCTCATTGATCCATTTAAACATCATGTGACTACCTCATAATTCGCTTCCAATAATCCACTCAACATACACCTTTTGACATAACCCAATTTAACATAACTTAATGGAGAACATGTTGTCAGCCATTACTTCTTTGTTCTTAGCTGATGAAGCCTGAAGTTATGAAGGAACAAGATAGATTGAATACCTGCCCTTGTTGACCTTTCCGTTTGGAGGCTGTTACTTTGAATCTTTAAGCAAGGCATAAAGAAACTTCTTGGGCATACAGAAATTTGTGTGCAAACCTCCTCTCCCATGTGGGCTTTAAGTCAGGAGTTTTTGCTGGAACCTTTCATAAGGAATTTTCAGGCTAGGCTTCTCAAAAGCCTTTCAGGAGCCCAGGTTTCATCTGTGCCATAAGATACCTATATGCATTGGGTAAATTCCTCTTCTCTTAAGGTCCTGGAGCACATTTCCATTCCTGGACCCATCAGTAAGCGACCTTCATTACTAACCACAGATCAGGAAATGTTACTGATGGGTATCTGGCCAGTTTTCCAAAGGGCTTTTTTATTGGCCTTATAAGTCAACCTTAATTCCTTAATGCAGTAAATGCTATTCTAGCCGAAGCCTTGGTCATGTTAGGCTCACAACCAACCTCGCCACATGGGATTCTACCTCAGTTTCTTACAAGTATGCCTGCACAAATTCTTTTCACTGCTCTCTCTCCAATGGCTTTTTTGGCCAGAGGCATATAGGTGTTTTGCCTATAGACATTTGATAGGAAAAAATAGTAAGAGAGTTAAATAAATATATGCAAAGAAAAAATACTGCGTAGGTCAAAGGTATAATCAAGATGCAATGTTTAAGTGTTTATTTGTACACATATAAGAATAGTCCAATTTATATATGCTGTCTCAATTCAAAATATAGCAAATTAAAGAATTGTTCTACTCCCCCCAAAATGGTATATACTTGTTTAAAAAGAAATAACAAATTTATATTTAAAAGGAAGCATTTCTCTTCACTTTAAAAACCTAGCCATTATTTCTACCTTAGTTTAGAATTTCTTAATTTCAATATATCAGCAATAATAATAAAATCACAAAAATTGCTAGAACTCATTTTACCTGTTTCCTTATCTTTAAAATTAAGAACAGTAATATTATCTATTCACAAGATTCTGGAGAAAAGTATATACATTACCTCAAAAAAAAAAAAAACACCTAGAAAAGATTCTGCCAGACGAGCATTTTTTCTTCAAAATTAACTCTAATAATTACCTATCACTTATGATTATTCTCAAGTAAGAAAAACAATGAACAAATGTCTACCTTGGATCTTATTTGTATGGATATTCTGAAGGGCAAATCTATGTCTGAAATAGTACAATGACTTAACATCATGTAACAAGTTTTCAATCACAAGAATGTACTGATTGTTATTCCAAAATAATAAGATTCAACAAAAGTTTACAGTTAACAAAAAAATTCGTTGTATAGTTGATAGAAAAAATTAGTCTTATTATGGTAGGTAAGAGCCATAACAACCAACTAAAACAAACTAACCAAAACTAAGCAAGCTTGGGGAGGAGTTTGAAGTTGAGATAGGTAATAAACTTCTCTGGGAACAGAGTAGAAAATCACTATGGCTTCACTTTTCAAATGTTTTCCTATAATATTCATCTTTTCTCATTATAACTCTTCTCTATTTTTGAACATATAAGATATTTTCATAATTTTAAACTTGGGATACCGAGGGACATTACTTCCAGATCAAATGCATTCCCAGCCCTTTTTTTTTTTTTTTTTTTGAGATGGAGCTTCAAGCTATCCCCCTGGGTAGAGTGCCATGGCATCACAGCTCACAGCAACCTCCAACTCCTGGGCTCAAGCGAGTCTCCTGCCTCAGCCTCCCAAGTAGCTGGGACCATAGGCGCCCGCCACAACGTCTGGCCATTTTTTGGTTGCAGCCATCATTGTTGTTTGGCGGGCCTGGGCTGGGGATTCAAACCTGTCACCTTAGGTGTACGTGGCTGGCGCCTTAGCCGATTGAGCCACAGGCGCCGAACCTCCCAGCTCTTTCTATAAGCAACATATTCTATTTGTGCATATGTGGTTAGCTCACATGTTCAAGCCACACCAAATGAGGACACCCGAATCCAGGCTTACAAAGAGCTGCCTGTCAGGGCATAGGTAAAGTCTATGTTATTTTATAATTTTCTTTACATTTAGAAACCATAGTATTTTTATGCCTTCAAAATTTGTGAGGCATTAAGAATCCCAGGGATCATGCCATGTAGGCTCTTTAACCAAAAAGTAACACTTACTTGCTGGTTAAATGTTGAAAGTATAAAATATATTGAAAGTCTGCTCAACCAGAAGTGCTTCTAAAGTGTATTTATTGATAGCACCATTCAGTTTCTAACTGAGGCAGATGTTATTCATGCCCACGTCCACATTTCCAGTCATGCGAGCCCGACTTTTAACTGCCAGTGAACCCTCTGCAATTGCATGTGTTGGTCTGGAAATGCCAGGAATTTAACATCCCTTGGGAATCATCATTGACTTTATATACTTCAGCATATTTTCCTCTTGCAAAGGATAACTCTGATGCATACAGCCTATATTGCTTCCCAGAATCACTCCCAGGAATAAGCTCTACTCACGTGGAGTGGTAACTTGATAGAAAATGCATCGTTCATTAGTTCTTTTCCTTATTTTAATTCCCACATTTTTTAACAGTTTTTCCTAGAGTTACTTTCCAAATAAACCATGTGAGCTTGAATCCTAGTTTCAGGAACTATTTCTGAGAAAATCCAATGTAAGCTGATACCAGCAGTGGTCTTAGTAAGAAGATTCTCAGGATAAGATTCTAGAATTGAATCATTTCACCAAACATGTGGTAACAAAGACTCTATTTGTGCCCCACTGGGTGTACCAGTTATGACTAGAGTCAAGAAACTCCTCAGATACTATAACATCATGATTTCTAAAATTTTCAACTGCAGTGATCACAAGAAAATACAGATTGAAGGAGATATACCTAGCATTAGAAATAAATAGGGGGAAATCATAAATGCAGGCCAAGATTTGGCTGGTTGTTATATTTCACTGCAGAAAATGACCACCTCAAGTCAGTGAACTGTCAACTAAGGGCACAATAAGAAAACCAGAAAACTCTATGGCAGCCAATAGATTCTCACTTCCCATTGTGGGAAGGTCAGCACATGCTAGAAATATGGCTCAGAATCTGCTTTTGAGAATCACAGAATCATAAAGGCTGCATTCACAACCTTGGTAGGTTTCTATACAAAAGTCAAGACATTCACGGGCAAGGCATGAGGCCCTAGAAGAAGGCTGGGAACATCTGAGTAGATACAGCTAAGCACACAGAAATTCTGGATTCCCCTGTGCTCTCTGGATGGGCAGAAGAAACCTCTTCCCCTTAGTTGGAGGGCAGTAATTTCTATCTTCCTAGATGGCTCTAGGCAACAACAAGGTCAAGTTTCAACAGAATCTGTCTGTTCCAGGGAAATAAAAAGATGAGAATATTCAACAAAAGAGCCAAGGAGCTGTCTGATATGATTCTCCCAGCAGACACTGGGAGAATATGCCAGGGAATGGATGTTGCAGGATTTTGAGATGAAATCTATGTGGTCATCAACTTGGAGTGGAACAACAAAGTACTTTGCAATAAGAAAACACACAAACTCTTATCTATGGATGAATGCTCAGCTGGCTGGCTGGAGATCTACAAGGAGCAAGACTAGGAAGTCTTCATTGCACAAAGAACTATGGAGAGGAAGCATGAGGGTGGACCTGTGGAGTGGGCACTAAGCATGAAGATCTCTTTGCTTCACAGCAACATTCTCCAGAGAACATCTGTCACAGAGGAGCTACTGAACAGTTGAGGAGATGAGATAATTTGTCCATTTCAGGTCATCCAACCCTGTATGTGGCAACTGTGGTGATTACAAAATGGGCCCATGAGGGAGAGAGCATATGCATGGCCTTTAGAGTGGGGCTCTTTCTCACCAAGCTTGGTGTAGCCGGTGTTCCTGGTAAATGACTAACCCACTGGACTCGGTCCAAAGCAGAGATCTCAGTATAGTATTACTTCTCAAAAAAAAAAAAAAAATCACCAACTTGATGTAAGAAATTATTATTACATTTTGCACCCCTGGAAAAGGTGTAAAATTTGTTTTTCTAGATATCTACACATATTCTAGCTATGGGTTCTTCTTTCCTGTCACAGTGCTTCATCCTGTATTACTAATCCTCAGGTTCACGTACTGCCTGACTTACCATTGTGGAATCCTGTATACTGTTTTCTAAAACCACACAACCCATTTTATGATAAAGCAAGTCCAGTAATGGACACATGACTACAAACTCCACTGGACCCATCATATACTGTATTACTAGACGCTGCCGGCCTGATAAAATATTGGAATTTTTTTCCATTTATCTTATCTCCATTAAATACTCAACTATGTCTCCAAATTTGAGATACTCTGATCTGGGATGCTGCCTTTTAACATACAGTGTATTTTTGAACCAGGCTGTATGCTTTGTGCGAGAGCCAACTTTTACCTGCTCATGAAAAAACAATGGTTTAAATTTGCAGAAAATTTTAAAGTCACCTTAGAAGCTTAAAGCTGCCAATGGTACAAGTACTTACGTTGTGAAAATTAGCAAATGGCATATAAAATTAGCAAATGGCATATATCAGTTTTTTTCCTTTCACCCCACTGGTTTTGACCCCTGAAAGTCAAATATATGAGTGTAGGAACCAAGGGGAAGAAGTAGGAATGTCTCCTCTCACCATAACTCAAATTGATCCACTAGGAGATGTATTCTTCTGTCATTGCAATTCGAGGTGCTGCTGAAATAAACGCTCTGCTTTCCAGTTGTCAGGGGGGAACCATTGGTGGAAGGGGAGGGATTAGCAGTGCTCAGAGTCCCAGTAAGAGTCTCACTAAACCTAAATCTATAGCTACTATCTAGATATTCTGGGCTTTTCACGCTGGTAGTTCAACTTGAGAAAAAACCACCACCAACAACAAATGTTATTCTACTGGTAAGCTTCCAGTTGACAAGATTATCATGAGGCTTGCTGCATAGAAGTCAGGGATTCACTCAAGCACTTTCATGTTTGGAGATAACTATGAATGGACAATTGCAAAAGCCTTTGTTTCAATGGACTCAGAAATCATGGATTCACAGGCTTCTGGCATAAATGTTTGGGTCATCCCATCAAGCAAACTACTGGCACAAGAGTTGGCCAAGGTCACAGTGATGATGAGTATTAGCAGAAATGAAAGAATATAAATTATGACCTTAGTTCTAACTCTAGCAATCTACCACCTTGATGTATCATGTTTGTTTTTTAAAACAATGTGACCAGTCTCCATCTTCAAAACTCCCTGACCGTGTCTAGTGGATACTGGCCAGATTTCTAACAACCACACTGAAAACTTTTTGTTTCAGTCTTCCCTCTTGTGGCCATAGTCTGTTCTGCTCACACTTGGGGAGAGTGGGTGCATTGCAACCCAGTTCCTTTGAAAAAAATGAAGTGAATATTCTACATGGCATCCAGAATTTCTCAGCAGAAATAAGTTCCTTTAAATTAAATTAAGATCCTCCAATTGGCTCCTTTCCTTCCCACCTTCCCAGACTCATTTCCTCAATTCTTTAACTGTGTTTCCTGTGATCATCTCCCAAAAAACTACTTGTACTCTAATCTATGAATGCAGTTAGCTTCTACAAGAAGCCAGATTAAAGTATTTACCATACTGAACATCTGGTGGTTTTATTCAAATTTCCCTAGATATGCTAAATCTGCAATGAATTTAATGTTTTAAGACTTTCTTTTTTTTTCTCTGCCAAAGATAATATTTTATTAACAACCATTCAAATGGTTTGTAATGAACAGTATGTTTATATACAAATAGAGGCAAGTAAACACAAAATAAGTATCTTTTCTAGTCATCTTGTTTGGATTACATTTTGCTGGTTTGCATGTTGAGAAATATGTGGTAAGCCAGCACACAGGGTCAGATGGTAAAATCAGACTCATATGAATCAGAGACTTTATGCTGTATTGAATTTTACTAAATAGTGTCAAGGATGTATACAAGCTCAAAGGTTTCTTAAGGTTCAGATGACGCAGACAGATGTGCGTACATGGAGGATAGCCCAGCTCCTTCCTTCCTGGGTTGGGCACATTTCTCTGGCCCACATGAAAGGAAGTGTCAAAAAGAGTTTCACTAGGTTCCTAGTAAGCTTACTTAAATTATGACATATCTCCAGTTTATTTTTAAGAGGGTTGTATCTCCAGTGAGACTTATCTCCAGGAATTATGCCTCATAGATATTACATTCTTTTCACTGTCTTAGTAGCTACCGTTAGCCAGGAATAGCCCAATAAAAGTATTTTAGGGATAAATTCTCTACCTTTCGGTAAATAGTGATAATCTATTTACCTGGAGCTTTAGTCAACAAAACATTGTACCAGGCCTCCTGCTTTCTTCTCCCCCGTGGTGCCTTTTCGGTGAAGGGAATAAATCCATTGCAGACCGGCCGCCTTAACGTTTTCCTCCCAAGTGATTTTAGAGACAGATCAAGTTTCAATACAAAATAAATTCACCCACAAATTCCTCCTCCTTTATTTATATCTTCATGAAAATATCCATATCTAATCTAATATCTACCAGAAACTAACCATGAAATATTTTGCATAAATTCTATGAATTAAAATGGGACAGGGTGACATTCATTTGTCTTGTTTCATTTGCTTCAGAGTTCAGTTTACTTTCTAGCTGTGACTGAAAGTCTAAAGGGGTTCTGGGGAGAAAGGACTCATAAGAGCACTCCCAAGTATGTATTGGTTCTTAAGTTAATAACAAAAACATACAACCATGCTATGAATTCATAACATGCTATGAATCTGTGTCCAGGGTGAAAATGGGTACTGTGATGAATAAATCAATCAGACCAACAAGTTGCTACTATTAGGAGTTCCAATGTCATCAGAGTGAAGAGGCTCATGTTTCCTATTTAAGACCCATCTGAGTGCAGGAGGAGATGTGGAATGTGAAAAGTATTTATATTCAATACTTCAGTTACTTTACTCAGTGATAAATTTTTACAAACTCTAAAGGAATTCTGGAATGGAACTAAACAGGAATCAGTCACTAAGGATGACTCATCGCCTTATATCAGAAATCACTGAGTCCATCTGATATTAAAAATATAAAGTACTTAAAGTTAGGAGGAGATAGAAATTGCAGGTTAGTTCAGGAGAATACGGTTATCTTATACTTACTGAAGCGACATTCACGAAGTCGTCGTCTGAGAGAGTTTCTAACATTTCAGAGACAGAGGTTCGTATCAGTTTGAGTGTCAACCCGCTAACACTTCCACTCCTATAAACACACAAATGGGTCCACACATGTTACTCACTATTTACTTAATTGAGAACATCACAAGGCAAGGCAACCTATGCACTAACTTTACAACATTCATCATATATTGTTCTAATTATAATTTTGTCTTTTAAAGAAATCAGTAGAAGAAAAAGTTAGATTAGTTTAGAGTGGAAATTATAAGAAATCTTGCTTTTCTTTTCTACCAATATCAATAGGTACAGATTTCTGACTAAAATGATCAAAACCACGCAGTACTTGACAATTTGGACAATTTTTTAAAACTATAAATACTAGGCTCGGTGCCTGTGGCTCAATTG
>CAUYQV010067056.1:0-13213 GCA_963574575.1 Galagoides demidoff
TGTGGCGGGCGCCTGTGGTCCCAGCTACTTGGGAGGCGGAGGCAGGAGACTCGCTTGAGCCCAGGAGTTGGAGGTTGCTATGAGCTGTGATGTCATGGCACTCTACCCAGGGGGATAGCTTGAGGCTCCGTCTCAAAAAAATAAAAAAATAAAAAAAAATTCTCTTGGCTCAGGCCTATAACTCTATCTAGTTCATTGGAAGAAGATTTCTTGAGACCAAGAGTTAAAGATCAGCCTAAGCATGAGAGAGATTCCCATCTCCACAAAAACAGAAAAATTAGCCAATCATAGTGGCTTACTCCTATAATCCAAGCACTTCGGGAAGCTGAGGCAGGAGGATCACATGAGGCCAAGAGTTCAAGGCCAGTTTCTACAAAAAATCTGAAAATTAGCCATGTGTGGTGGCAGGAACCTGTAGTTCCAGCTACTTGGGAAGCTGAGGTAGGAGGATCACTTGAGTCAAGGAGTTTGAGGTTACAGTGAGTGATGATGACACCAGTCTCAGGCGACCCTTCTCAAAAAAAAAATTAAATCTGGGCGTGGCGGCTCATACCTACAATCCTAGCACTCTGGCAGACTAAGGCAGGTGGATTGCCTAAGCTCAGGAGTTCAAGGCCAGTCTGAGCAGGAGTGAGACCCTGTCTCTAAAAATAGCTGGGCATTGTAGCAGGCACTTACAGGACGCCTTTGTCTACGAAGGGTGACAAAGTGAGACTCTGTCTCTTAAAAAAAAAAATTCTCTTAAGTATGAAATTATTTTTCAAAAAGATCCTCTCTTTTGAAGGAATCCAGTTTCCGCATAACCACCTTGCTTCCTGCCACATTGAATGGCAGGGCAGGTGCACATTGATTCTCTAGAACATATGTCTGGTGTCCCATAGTGCTTTGCTCTCCATGTGTCCAAACTAAAGTCTCCACTTTCCTCTAACCTTGACCAACCTGTTGGCTTCCCCACTCCCACCCAGGCAGCTCTGAACCCAGATGTGTAGGTGGGACTGGCTACCCAGCAAAGCTTTAGAGCGAGGCACACTGTGCCTCCATGAGATCAAAAGCTGAATGCCTGAGTCCCACCTTGGCAGCTCATCCCATGCTGCTCTTTCTGAGACTTTCCCACCCTGCTAAACAGCCCCTCCATCAACATGAGGCAGGGGGGAAAATGTGGCTGGAAACCTGGGCATTATCCTCCATTCTGCTTTTTCTCAAAAGTCACACCTAATCTATCAGTTCTGACCTTCAAATACACCCGGGATCCAACCAATTCACACCTCCTCCACCACTATGGTCCACATTACAACCTACCTTTTTATTCTAAATTGAAGTACAATCTAAGTAAGATAAATTCAAAGTAGACAACTCAGTGAATCTTTACTTATCTCCATGGATTTGTAAGTGTCCATAGCTGGGCAACCACAGAGATCCATTACATAAAACATTCCTCTCCCCTGAAGTGACCACTGCTCTAACCCTTATTACTATAGATGGCTTTGTTTGGCCCTGACATCCAAGTGAGCAGAACTGCACCATCTGTATTGTTCAATAGTAGCTCTGGGGGGTCATCATACCCATGGCTAAACTGTACCAAACACTGAAAGAAGAATTAGCATTAATTCTTCTCAAATGTTGGCTTGGTGCCTATAGCTCAGGGCGCCAGCCACATACACCAGAGCTGGTGAGTTTGAATCCAGCCCGGGCCTGCCAAACAACAATGACAACTACAACCAAAAAATAGCCAGGCACTGTAGCAAATGCCTGTGGTCCCGGCTACTTAGGAGGCTGAGGCAAGAGCATTGCTTAAGTCCAAGAGTTTGAGGTTGCTGTGAGCTGTGATACCACAGCAGTCTTCCCAGAGCAACACAGTGAGACTCTGTCTCAAAAGAAAAAAAAATTATTTTCAAATGCTTCAAAAAAATGAGGGAACATTTCCTAATGCACTGTGAGACCAGCCTTACTTTGATACCAAAGCCATACAAGCACAATACAAGAAAACTACAAACCAGTATCCCTTGTGATTATTGATGCAAAAACACTCAACAAAATACTAGTAAACAGAATCCAACAGCATGTTAAAAGAATTACACTCCAGGACCAAGTAAGACTTATTCCTGAAATCCGAGGATAGTTCAACATATACAAATTAATCAATATAAATAAAACACCACAGTAACACAATAAAGGGGAAAAAACACATGATCATCTCAAATAATGCAGGCATAGCAGTGGACAAAATTCAACATCCTCTCATGATTTAAAAAACCATCAATAAACTAAAAATAGAAGGAAACTACCTCACCATAATAAAGGCCACATATAAAAACCCCACAACTTAACACCATACTCAATGGTGAAAGACATACTTTTTCCTCTAAGATTAGAAACAAGAGAAGGCTCGGCATAGTGGCTCACACCTGCAATTTTAGCACTTTGGTAGGCCAACGCAGGTGGATCATTTGAGCTCAGAAGCTTGAGATCAGCCGGGACAATAGCGAGACCCCATTTCTATTAAAAAAAAAAAAAATTAACAGGGCATGGTGGTGCACATCTACACATTCCTGGTTACTCAAGAGGCTGAGAAAGGAGGATCACTTAAGCTCAGGAGTTGGAGGCTGGATGAGCTATGATGATACCACTGCACTCTAGCCTGAGCAACACAGTGAGATCCTGTTTCAAAAATAAATTAATTGGCTCGGCGCCTGTGGCTCAAGTGGCTAAGGTGCCAGCCACATACACCTAAGGTGGCAGGTTCAAATCCAGCCTGGACTTACCAAACAACAATGATGGCTGCAACCAAAAAATAGCCTGGCATTGTGATGGGCGCCTGTGGTCCCAGCTACTTGGGAGGCGGAGGCAGGAGACTTGCCTGAGCCCAAGAGTTGGAGCTTGCTGTGAGCTGTGATGCCACAGCACTCTACCCAGGGGGACATCTTGAGGCTCTGTCTCAAAAAATAAAATAAAATAATAAATTAACTAAAATAATAAATAGAATCAATAGATGTATGCCCATCTTTACCACTTCTATTTGATACAATATTGGAAATTCTAACCAGAGTAATTAAGCTAGAAAAACAAAGGCATCCAAACTAGAAAGAAAGAAGTAAAATTATCTCTATTTACAGATAACATGATTTTATATATAGAAAACACTAAAGATTACACAAACACAAACCTGTTAGAATAAACAAATTCAGCAAACCTGCAGAATATAAAACCAATAACCCCAAATCAGTTGCAATTCTATACACTAACAACAAACAAGACAAAAAGAAAACAAAGAAACACAGAACACAGGGAGGCTGAGGCAGAAGTATTGCTTAAAGTCAGGAGTTTCAGACAGCCAGAGCAAGAGTGAGACTCTGTCTCTACTAAAAATTAAAAAAAAAAAAAAAAAAGCCAGTGGTATGTGCCTACAGTCTCAGCTACTCAAGAGGCTGAGGCAAGAGGATAGCTTGAGCTCAGGAGTTGGAAGTTGCATTGAGCTATGCTGGGGCAACAAGACTCTGTCTCAAAAAAAAAAAAAAAAAAAAAAGAAAGAAAAGAAAAAAAGAAGAACTGCATTTGCAATTACACTAGCATTTTACCAAGGAGGCTAAGACTTACACACTGAGAACTATAAAACGTTGACACAGAATTGTGACTTCTGGTCACCAAAAAGTGTATGGGAGCCAGGCGTGGTGGCTCATGCCTATAATCCTAGCACTCTGGGAGGCCACAGCAGGGGTTGGGGGATTTCCTGAGCTCATGAGTTTGAGAACAGCCTGAGTCAGAGTGAGACCCTGTCTCTAAAAACAAAGAGCCGGGTATTGTGGCAGGTATCTGTATGCTGCATGATGGTCTGGTATAGGGGGTGCATGATGCAGCACAAAATGTAACTCTTTAAAGGCTTTTTCATATAGGTCTTCTGCCTATACCTGCAGTCTCAGCTACTTGGGAAGCTGAGGTAAGATAATCACTTAAGTCCAAGACTTTGAGGTTGCTGTGAGCTGTGACACCACAGCACTACACTGAGGGCAACAAAGTGAGACTCTGTCTCTCAAAAAAAAAGTGTATGGGGTATTTCTCCCTGCCAACAACCAATCAATTCTGCAGCAGTTTCTTTAGTAGACACAACTGGGTATTCTCTAATTCAGCTCAAACCTGACACTGTCAACCTGAAGATAATACCAGATGCCACAGGTTGAGGGCTGAGTTCTATAATACTGACCCTACTTCAAATACCAATCTTATATCTGCCCTTCTGATTGACTGGCTATAAATTCAGATTCCCATGACCCACTCCTTAATTAAGTTCAATTAATTCGCTAAGAGAATTCAAGGAAACACTTATGTACAAAGGGTACAGATGAAGATGGAAGGAGTGTGCAGGGCAAAGCATGAGGGGAAGAGGCGCAGAGCTCTGGTTAAAGTACCCCAAATTCAGGGTCATATACCAGATTCACAGCTGACATCAAACACTCCATTACCAAGGCTTGGAGAGAAAGGTTTATTTATTTGGCCGAAGTAAGAAGATACGAGTAGTAGCTCAGATCTGCCTTCTCACAGACATGAGGCAAATGTCAGTAGCTATTTTCTTCAAAGGTATTCATTCCTTCTGCAAAACAAAGTCATAAAACTTTCTAACCCTGGTGTTGTCTCCTGCTTGATGGAAAATAACAAAAACAGTAAGCCAGTAGTTAATTATTGTGAAAACAAGTAGTAATGGCAGGAAGCAAGTGGCTATCAAATGGATGCAAATAAGGGTTTATCTAGAATTTACATTACGTCATCACTAAAAATGCCGGGGTACTAAAATCTTTTTTTTGAGAGTCTCACTTTGTTGCCCACAGTAAAGTACTGTACTATCATAGCTCACAGCGATCTCAAACTCTTAGTCTCAAGCAATTCTCTTGCCACAGCCTCCCCAGTAGCTGGGACTATAGGCACCGGCCACAACACCTGGCTATTTTTAGAGATGGGGGTCTTGCTCTTGCTCAGGCTGGTCTCAAACCCGTGAGCTCAAGCAATATACCCTCCTCAGCCTCCCATATGGCTAGGATTACAGACATTAGCCACTGTGCCCCACCTGGGACACTAAAATCTCAAGGACCTCAGCTATAATTCCACATCCTCTCTCTCAGGGTACCCTCCAGGAACCCTGTCCTTTTGGGTTTTTATGGAGGCTTCTTTGGTGATCATTTTAACCTTCAGCTCCTCCCTCCTACCTGGAAACTGGGCTGGGCGGTGGGGTTTATTCAAGTCTCAATCCTTAATCCAGCCTTAGTCTTTCAGTAGATCAGTCCCCAGGGTGGCTGGGGAGGAGTTTGCTAGACCCCAGTCAACACATTAGTATACAAAAAGACACCTCACTCTGAAGATTCCAAGAATTTTAATAGTTGCATGCCAGGAAATGGGGGGATTAGACTACATATATACATCATACCACAGGTCCAAAGCAATTTACAGATTTAATGGAATCCCTATCAAAATCCCAACTTTACTTTTTGGGGAAATAGTAAAGTTCATATGGAATCTCAAGGAACCTTGAACAGCCAAAACAATCTGAGAAAAAAAACTACGTTGGAGGTTTCACATTTCCTGATTTCAAAATCTCAAAAGCTGGGCGGTGCCTGTGGCTCAAGGACTAAGGCACTGACCTCATATACCGGAGGTGGCGGGTTCAAACCCAGCCCCAGCTAAAAAAAAAAAAACTGCAAAATCTCAAAAGCTATAGTAACCAAAACAATGTGGTACTAACATAAAGAGAAGCAAATAAACCAAAAGAACAGAGAATAGAAGGTTCAGAAATAAACTTTCACATATATAATTTTCAAAAAGGGTGCCAAGGCCATTCAATGGGAAAGAAAATCTTTTCAACAAATGGTGCTGAGAAAACTGAATATCCACATGCAAAAGAATGAAGATGGACCCTTACCTTATACCATATACACCACATCTAAAAATATTCACTCAAAACAGATCATGGATTAAAATGTAAAATATAGGCTCGGCGCCTGTGGCTCAATCAGCTAAGGCGCCAGCCACGTACACCTGAGGTGGCAGGTTTGAATCCCCAGCCCGGGCCCGCCAAACAACAATGATGGCTGCAACCAAAAAAAAATGGCCGGGCGTTGTGGCGGGTGCCTGTGGTCCCAGCTACTTGGGAAGCGGAGGCAGGAGACTTGCTTGAGCCCAGGAGTTGGAGGTTGCTGTGAGCTGTGATGCCATGGCACTCTACCCAGGGGGATAGCTTGAGGTTCCGTCTCAAAAAAAAAAAAAAAAAAAAAAAGTAAAATATAAAACTTTTAAGGAAAAAATGTGAAGAAAACCTTTAGTATCTAGGATATAGACCTGACACCATAAAAGGAAAAATTGATAATCTGGATATCACCAAAATTAAAACTTTTGTTCTGCATAAGGCCCTGTTCAGAGAATGAAATAAATCATGGACTATGAGAAAATACTGGCAAATCACATACCTGACAAAGGGCTTGTTATCTGTAACAAGTAAAGAACTCTCAAAACACAATATTTATTTATTTATTTTATTTTTTGAGACAGAGTCTATATCTCAAAAGTAGAGTGCTATGGCGTCACAACTCAGAGTCTATGTCACAGTAGAGTGCTGTGGCACCACAGCTCATAGCAACCTCAAACTCTTGGGTTTAAGGGATTCTCTTGCCTCAGCCTCCCAAGTAGCTGGGAATACAGGTGCCCACCACAACACCCTGCTATTTTTTTGTTGTAGTTGCCATTGTTGATTAGCAGGCCTGGGCCAGGTTTGAACCTGCCTGCCTCAGTGTTATGTGGCTGATACCCTACTCATTGAGCTATAGGTGCTGAGTCATAAACTCAATATGTATTTATTTATTTACTTATTCTTATTTTTTAAGAGACAGTGTCACTTTATCGCCTTCAGTGGAGTGCTGTAGCGTAGCAGCTCACAGCAACCTCCAACTCCTGGGCTTAGGCAATTCTTCTGCCTCAGCCTCCTGAGTAGCTGGAACTACACCCACCTGCCACAACACCTGGCTATTTTTTGTTGTAGTTTGGCTGGGACAGGTTCAAACCCCCTATCCTCGGTATATGGGGCAGGCGCCCTACCCACTGAGCCACAGGCATCACCCCATAAACTCAACATTTAAAAAACAAACAAACAAAAAAACAGTAGAAGGCTTGGTGCCTGTGGCTCAAGCTGCTAAGGCGCCAGCCATATACATACACCTGAGCTAGCGGGTTCAAATCCAGCTGGGGCCCGCCAAACAACGACGGTTGCAACCAAAAAATAGCTGGGTGTTGAGGCAGGCACCTGTAGTCCCAGCTACTTGTGAGGCTGAGGCAAGAGAATTGCTTGAGCTCAGGAGGCAGAGGCAGGAGAATTGCTTGAGCCCAGGAGTCGAAGGTTGCTGTGAGCTGTGATGTTGTAATACTCTATCCAGGGCGATAATTTGAGTCTGTCTAAAAAAAAAAAAAAAAAAAATCCCAGTAGAAGATGGGCAAAAGATATGCACAGTCATTTCAATGAAAAGGACTTACCATGGCATATAAGCACAAAGAAAGATACTAAGCATCATTAATCATTAGGAAATGCCAATTAAAGCCACAATGAGATATCACTACATATCTATCAGAATGGCTAAAATAAAAAATAATGCTAACTGTGGATATTTGTTGACCAAAATGATGCCAATTTGTAAATCAAAATGTTACCTAGTGAAAAAAAATGCTAACAATGAAGCTATTTAAAGACTCTTAAAATCTGATCACTCATACATGGGTGATAGGGATCTGAAATGTAAAGCCACTCTTAAAATAACTTGGCAGTTTCTTACAAAACTAGAAATGAACCTACATTTGACTCAGCAATTGCACTCTTGGACATATATCCCAGAGAAATGAAGATTTATGAAGGTTCAAACAAAAACCTACAAATAAATGTTATGGTCACTTTATAAAGGCCCAAACTAGAAAAGTATTCCAATGTCTTTCAATGGATTAAATAAGTTCCCAGCAAAATTCAAGCGTTGGAAACTTAAGTACCCAATGCAACAGTGTTGGAAGACATGGCCTTTGGAAGTGTTTGGGCAGTGAGCAGTTTCACTTTCTTTCACCTCCTGCCATGTGAGGACACAGCAAGGCAGCCCTCACCAAGACTAAAAGCTGGTGCCGTCTTCTTGGACTTCCAGCCTCCAGAACTATGAGGAATACATTTCTGATCTTTATAAATTACTCAATCTCAAGTACCCTGTTATAGCATAATGGAACTACTAATACACACAACTTGTATGGACCTCAAGAAAATTTAGTGCTGACTAGGAAAAAAAAAGCCAATCTCATGAAAATACATACTTCATGACTCCATCTATATAATATTTGTTAAATAACATAATTACAGACAAGAATACATTAATGGCTGCCACGGATGCAGTGATAGGGAGTGTGGGGATGGCCATAGAGAAAGGGCACAAATTCTCTGTGGTACAGTGAAATATCTTGATTGTGATGGCTACCCAAAGCTACACATTACAAAACTGCATAGAGCTAGAGCTATGACACACACAAATGAGTGCATGTATAATTAGTGAATTCTAAATAAGCTCTGGAGGTTGTACCAATGCCAATTTCCTAATTTTGATACAAGGAATTATTCTATCATTTACTCAAAATTTTAAGATTGAGAGAGTCTAGGTGAAAGGTATACAGTGTCTTTCTGTACATTTCTTTGCACCCTCCTGTGAATCTATATATATTTCAGAACAAAAAGTTTTTAGGGCGGTGCCTGTGACTCAGAGGAGTAAGGTGCCGACCCCATATGCTGGAGGTGGTGAGTTCAAACCCAGCCCTGGCCAAAAACTGCAAAAAAAAAAAAAAAAAAAAGTTTTTAGATTTTTTTTTTTTTTTGGTTTTTTTGTGACAGGGTCTCACTATGTCACCCTCAGTAGAGTGCTATTGCATCACAGCTCACAGCAACCTCAAACTCTTGGGCTTAAGCAATTCTCTTACCTCAGCCTCCCAAGTAACTAAGATTACAGGCGTCTGCCATAACACCCAACTATTTTTTGTTGTAGTCTTCATTGTTTCGCAGGCCCAGCTGGGTTCAAACCCACCAGCCCTGGTGTATGTGGCTAGTGCTCTAAAGACTGAGCTATAGGCACTGAGCCCAGAATAAAAAGTTTTAAAGTAATGATGTAAGTGCCTAGGCCTTGATAAAACCTGACTCAAAAATAATAGCATATTATTAGAGACAACTGAGAAAATTTGAAAAGGAATTATCAGAGGATAACAGGAAATTATCACTCATTTTCTTAGATGTGATAATAGTATTAGACAGTAATACAGAAGAATGCCCTTATTCTTAGAATGTATGTCCTACAATGTTTAGGGGTAAAGTGTTATACTTACCTTCAGATGGTGAAAAGTAAACACATAATATACTTGGCTGAGTGCAGTGCCTGTAACTCTAGCACTCTGGGAGGCCAGGGGGGGTGGACTGCCTGAGCTCAGGACTTCGAGACCAGCCTGAGCAAGAACAAGACCCCCATCTCTAAAAAACAGCCCAGCATTGTGGCAGACACCTGTAGTCCCAACTACTTGGGACGCTGAGGCAAGAGGATCACCTGAGCCAAGAGTTTGAAGTTGCTGTGAGCTATGACGCCATGGCACTTGACTGAGGGTAACAAAGTGAGACCATCCCAAAATAAATAAATAAATAAAAATAAACAAATATACATACATTTACACACAGATGTAAATACATAAATATATACAATATAAAAACACATATACATAAATATAAAAATACAGACATGCATCTAATATTCCCATACATACATATGTATACATAATACATTCCACATATAAATACACACACATGTACATTATCAACATTTGTAATTGTTATATGAGTACATTATATACATATAAAACATCTGGCAAAACACTAATTGCTAAATCTAGGTTGGGTGACAGGTGTTCATTATACTCTTTTTTTCACTTTTCTGTTAGGATATTTTAGAAATCTGTCAAAACAGAAAAGTATTTCTGTTTTGCAGGGGAAATATAAATGCTTCTTGGAGAGGTATTCCATCAAGGATCAGCATTCATTAATACGTTGAGGAGAATAGCTTTATGATAGCTTTCTCAAAGGTGTTTAACAGGTGGTTATAAGTGTTCTAAGAGGGGAAAATATGATGCTAGCCGGGAGCTGTTAAGAAAACAACAACACAGGCTTGGCACCAATAGCTCAGTAAGTAAGGGCGCCAACTACACACACTGACGCTGGCAGGTTCAAGCCTGGCCCAGGCCTGCTAAACAATGGCAACTGCAACCAAAAAATAGCCGGGCATTGTGATGGGCATCTGTAGTCCCAGCTACTTGGGAGGCTGAGGCAAGAAAATCACTTAAGCCCAAGAGTTTGAGGTTGCTGTGAGCTGTGGCACTACAGCACTCTACCAAGGGCAACACAGCAAGACTCTGTCTCAAAAAAATAAATAAAATTAAAAAATAGCATGGAGGCTCGGCGCCTGTGGCTCAATCGGCTAAGGTGCCAGCCATGTACACCTAAGGTGCCGGGTTCGAATCTCCAGCCCGGGCCCGCCAAACAACGATGGCTGCAACCAAAAAATGGCCGGGCATTGTGGCGGGCGCCTGTGGTCCCAGCTACTTGGGAGGCGGAGGCAGGAGACTCGCTTGAGCCCAGGAGTTGGAGGTTGCTATGAGCTGTGATGCCATAGCACTCTACACAGGGGGATAGCTTGAGGCTCCGTATAAAAAAAAAAAAAAAAAAAAAAAAGACCATGTGTTATAGGAGTCTGCCCATTTGAAATGTTCAGATAGGGAAATCTACAGAGACTAACCCAGGCGCTGCCTGCGGCCAAGCAGTGACTGCTAAGAGGTGTCATTCCTTTTGGGGGTGCTGACAATGTTCTGTGGTGATGACTGTACAGCTAGGAGCATACTAAACACTGAACTGTTGAATCATATGGGAATCACGTGTTAAAAAAAATAAATAAAAACAGTTATATTAACAGAGTCTCACCCTGTTACTGGGTGAAGTGCCATGGCGTCATTATAACTCACAGTAACCTCAGTCTCTTGGAATCAAGCGATCCTCTAGCCTCAGCCTCCTGAGTAGCTGGGACTGTAGGCCAAAGCCACGACGCCCAGCTGGTTTTCCTATTTTTTTAGTAGAGAAGGGGTCTTGCTCTTGCTCAGACTGATCTCAAACTCTTTGAGCTCAAGCAATCCACCCACCCTGGCCTCCCAGAGCGCTAGGATTACTCTACAGGTGAGCCACAGCACCCAGCCACATTTTTATGTTCTTTTATTTTGCTGTCCCAAAATATGAAACAACTTCTGTTGGCCTCATCTCTACTACTAAAAGATAAACTCAGCTCGGCGCCTGTGGCTCAAGTGGTTAAGGCACCAGCCGCGTACACCCAAGATGGGGGGTTCGAATCCAGCCTGGGCCCACCAAAACAACAATGACGGCTGCACCCAAAAAATAGCTGGGCGTTGTGGCGGGCGCCTGTGGTCCCAGCTACTTGGGAGCTGAGGCAGGAGACTCACTTGAGCCCAGGAGTTGGAGGTTGCAGTGAGCTGAGATGCCACGGCACTCCAACCATGGGGACAGCTTGAGGCTCCTGTCTCAAAAAAAATAAAGATAAACTCTAAGGAAAGAAGCAATACCATGCTGGAGTTATTTTACATTTCCTAAAGAACCTTGGTCAAATGTCAATGTCTCAATCATTATAACTCGAGAACATTTCCACAGTCAGATTAGGCCATTTTTTCTTGTCATCTTACCTGACGTAACTAAAATGCAAAAGAAAACAAACAAAAAAACAACTTCCTGCCCAGGGCTGGTCACAACTTAACTTTTCTCACATCAGTTATTCTATATTTATTCTCAAAGATATACTCAAGAAGAACAAAGAAGTGAGTGCTCTTTCTTTTAGCCACAATACATTTTTCAGGCAAAGAGAATCAAAAGGAAAACTCGAGAGCTGTTTCACTTAAGCAGAAGACTAACCCCGGCTCGGCGCCTGTGGCTCAATTGGCTAAGGTGCCAGCCACATACACCTAAGGTGGCGGGTTCGAATCCCCAGCCCGGACCCGCCAAACAACAATGATGGCTGCAACCAAAAAATAGCCGGGCGCTGTGGTGGGCGCCTGTGGTCCCAGCTACTTGGGAAGCGGAGGCAGGAAACTCGCTTGCACCCAGGAGTTGGAGGTTGCTATGAGCTGTGATGCCATGGCACTCTACCCAGGGGGATAGCTTGAGGCTCCGTCTCAAAAAAAAAAAAAGAAGACTAACCCCAAAAAGGCAAACGTGTGTTCTCCTGTGGTCAACGAGCAGTCAGGTTAATTTCTAATGCTTTGTGTGCAGCTCCACTCAAGACAATCATAGAAATGCAACCAAGCCCCAGCCGCGCTGCAACCACCGTCCAAAGTCCAAGCGTGTGATTCTGCTTCTCCCCTGCTTAGCCCCAGAGCTGCAGGAGAGTCTGCAATCCCAATACCACTACTGCTCCTGCTCAGTGGTACCTGACCGTGGACTGCACTGGCTAACCCCTTACAGTCAAATCGATACCATCCACAAATGTGTTACCAACACTCCGGAAAGTCTACCGTGACTCAGAATCTACCACCTCACCACCCACCACCTAGTCATGAGCTTCTTGCAAGAACATTTGGTCTGAGCAGAGGAACCACGAATGTAGTTTTACAGGCAGAAGAACACATCTAGAAGGCAGGCCTGAGAGACTGGGAGTTAACCAAATGACCGTAGTGCTATCTTCTCATTTCAAGTGATCTTGAACTTGGGATCTAACACTGACCTTCAATATTTGTATGCTTTCTCTCTATCCCCTTAGCAGCCTCCCACCTCTGCCGCCACACCTCCCACGTGTGCCCTCAGAAACAACTGACAATCTGGCAGCACGGGTGGAGCCCGTGGCTCAAGGAGTAGGGCGCCAGCTCCCTATGCCAAGGGTGGTGGGTTCAAACCCAGCCCCGGCCAAGAAGCTACAAAAAAATAAAAATTAAAAAAAAAAAATCTGGCAGCATTAAATGGTAGGATTAAGGAACCCTGGAAAATGCCACACAAAATGATCACCTGGGCTTGGTGCCTGTGGCTCAATCGGCTAAGGCGCCAGCCACATTCACCTAAGGTGGCGGGTTCAAATCCCCAGCCCGGGCCCGCCAAACAACAATGATGGCTGCAACCAAAAAAAAAATGGCC
>CAUYQV010067058.1:0-31060 GCA_963574575.1 Galagoides demidoff
GTTGTGGCGGGCGCCTGTGGTCCCAGCTACTTGGGAGGCGGAGGCAGGAGACTCGCTTGAGCCCAGGAGTTGGAGGTTGCTATGAGCTGTGATGCCATGGCACTCTACCCAGGGGGATAACTTGAGGCTCTGTCTCAAAAAAAATAAAAAAAAAAAAGAGTCTGAGACTTGAGCTCAAGCTAGGATCCTGGCAGGCCTAGTCTCTGCGAGGTAGTATTCAGGCAATACAGCCCCAGCCTGGGCAACCCTGCTGTTCTTTTGGGGGAAACCTTCTCCTGGATCCACACTTCTTCCCCTCCCAGGACAGAACACCTGCTCTCACCCAAAGTAGAACAGAACTGGCTCTGGGAACACAGCTCAGGGAGGACCAGAACCCTGAGGAGTGGCAAGTACAGGACCCTCGGGGTGGGGCTGACCCTGCAAAGGCCTTTTGGCAGTACTGCCACAGTGGCCTCCCTATGCCCACCCTTAGCTCTCTGGAGGAAGACCCTTGACATGCGCCCAGAATCACTGTTGACTGAATGGCCAAAATTCTCATTCTGTAGGACATGTATTCAGTTGTGTATGATTGTGGGCACCTCAGGTGGCTTGGTACTGGGCAAAACTCAGGTCGTCTGACACCAAGGCCCAGGCAGAGCAGAGGAGACTTGGTGGGGTGCAGTTGGTTTGGGTAGGTGCTTGGGGCTGTTCCTGAGGCAGGTGGTGTCACCAGCTGGACACTGGCCCTCAGGGGCAGGCCCTCCTTGAAAGTGTCCACAAGAGGGCAATGTGGACCCCAACTTGGGGGCAAGAGCTCTGGTGATTGCTGAAAGGTGTGTGAACCTGTGCTGCAGGGCACCAAGTCCCCTCTCACCCAATGCCAGGTGCCCTGCACTCTAAGGCCTGGCTGTTCCTGGGCACAGACCTTTAGTGCCTCTGAGCTGGGGAGACCCGACCTGCTCTGTCCACCAGCTTAGGGAGTGACTGTCCAAGACCTTCCACGCCTCTAAGGGGGAGGAGGAAATAAAAACATTTTATCCCAAAATGTATTTCTTTGACATGTTTTGAGATGACTGTACAGAGAGCCAACAAACAAAAGTAGCCCCGCAAAGCTGCCTTTCATGGGGGGAGATTCCATCTCCCAAGAATCCATGTTGGTGCAGCCAGGCCTTCTGGATCCAGGAAAGATTAACTGAGAGTCTGACACCTTTAAATATCTACAAAACAGATTATTCTCCTTGAGGGTTTCCACTTGTGCAGTTTCATTGCCTAACAGGAGCATCTTTCTCTCCCTCCCATAACTTGTCTTTTCCTATAACTGTATTATCACTGTAACCTGTTTTGGCCAACTCTTTGAGCTCCTGCTCTTTCTATAACCTCATGATGGTGTTTAAGCTTCTATGCCCCATTAGGATGTTAGATAATAATTCTGTGGTTTTCCACAACCTACACACTGGACAGGTGCAGTGGCTCCAGCCTATAGTACCAGTACCCTGGGAAGCCCAGGCCAGAGGATCACTTGAGCTCAGAAGTTCGAGACCAGCCTGAGCAAGACCAAGACACTGTCTGTACTAAAAATAAAAAATTATTGGAGTGTTTTGGCAGGCCCCTGTAGGCCCAGCTACTCAGGAGTTTGAGGCAGGAGGATTGCTTGAGCCCAGGAGTTTGAGGTTGCTGTGAGCTATTGTGCCTTGGCACTCTAGCCTGGGTGACAGAGCAAGACTGTCTCAAAAAAAAAAAAAAAAAAGGAAAAAAAGAAAATGTGTTTCCCTTAAGGAACATTACTCACCAGAGAAATCTCCAGTGATAGATATACTCATTTTGCTGGAAAAATTGCAAAGTAGTTAAATAAGGGGTTACAAACATGATGACATTCCCCTGGTCCCCATCACTCTTAGTCTTCTGGCAGGCTAAAAGGATGAATGGCTTTTTTTCTTTTTTTGTTTGAGACAGAGTCTCACTCTGTTGCCCCAGGCTAGAGTGCCTGTGGTGTTATAGCTCACAGCAACCTCAAACTCCTAAACCCAGGTAATCCACCTGCCTCAGCCTCCTAGAGTGCTAAGATTACAGGCATCAGCCACCACACCCGGCCAGCCTTGCAGCTTTTCATATTCTCTTTGCCCATGCTGGGGACTTGTGTATGGTGCTAAACCAAACCAAATGCTAAGGCCAGGCACACTGGCTCATGCCTGTAATCCTAGCACTCTGGGAGGACGAGGCGGGTGGATTGCCCTGAGCTCACAGGTTTGAGACCAGCCTGAGCCACAGCGAGACTTCATCTCTAAAAATAGCCAGGATTGTGGCTGGCACTTGTAGTCCCAGTTACTTGGGGGGCCGAGGCAAGAGTCTCACTTAAGCCCAAGAATTTGAGGTTGCTGTGAGCTGTGTGACACCACGGCACTCCACTGAGGGTGACAGCGTGAAACTCTGTCTCAAAACAAAATAAAACAAACAAATGCTGCATTTATTTTTCCCCTGACTTTACTACAACAGAAGTTTATTTTAAAAGGTGGCTGACAAGGTAGAGCGCAGTGTCTCCCGCCTGTAATCCCAGCACTCTAGGAGGCCAAGGCGGGTGGATAGCTTGAATTCATGAGTTGGAGACCAGCATGAGCAAGAGTGAGACCCACCCCTATCTCTAAAAAATATCCAGGGATTCGGGCAGCGCCTGGGCTCAGTGAGTAGGGCACCAGCCCCATATACTGAGGATGGTGGGTTCAAACCTGGCCCCAGCAGAACTGCAACCAAAAAATAGCCGGGCGTTGCAGTGGGCGCCTGTAGTCCCAGTTACTCAGAAGGCAGGAGGCAAGAGAATCACTTGAGCCCGAGAGTCTGGGGTTGCTGTGAGCTAGGACGCTTTGGCACTCTATCTAGAGCAACCAAGTGAGATTCTATCTCAAAAAAAGAAAAATTAAATTAAATTAAATTAAAGGTGGCTTGCTGTTTCTCTGGAGACTGCCATTGAATGCACCAAGGAAATGTCTTGTGTCAAGGGACAAGTGATGTGTTCCTGAGCAGCTAACAGTTGGTTTGCAGGAGCCCTGAATGGTGGACAGCCAACGTGACTACTCCAGGCTTCTTTTAGTTGTCTCCAGAGCACTTTGACTTGTGTCACCAGGCTCACTACTTCCTAAACCAGCCATTTTAGAGACAACGGTTCATGATTGCCATCATGCCTCTAACAAAGACTGTGCCCAACAGGACTCATACTGTTGAACTATCTTTTTACCTGGATGTTGAAGTCTTTGATTTTAATCAGTTTGGTTTGTGGAGACTCCTGATAAGGAATATACTCTTTTTTTGGTATTCTCCTCCTGATGTGCTGTCCCCTGAAGAGTCTCAAGTGCTTGTATGCAGCCACACAAAGAAAACAATCATCCAACTAGTTTGAAATTATAAATTATGAATACAGAGACCAAAAAGCCCATTGTGGGCTCAGCGCCTGTGGCTCAATCGGCTAAGGCGCCAGCCACGTACACCTAAGGTGGCGGGTTCGAGTCCCCAGCCCGGGCCCGCCAAACAACAATGATGGCTGCAACCAAAAAATGGTCGGGCGTTGTGGCAGGCCCCTGTGGTCCCAGCTACTTGGGAGGCTGAGACAGGAGACTCTCTTGAGCCCAGGAGTTGGAGGTCACTATGAGCTGTGATGCCATGGCACTCTACCCAGGGGGATAGCTTGAGGCTCCGTCTCAAAAAAAAAAGCTCATTGTGATAGTGACAAAAAACGGTGTCAATACCCAAGGTTTTAGTCAATCTCTAAAAAGGTTGATGGGCAGCATCTGTGGCTCAAGGAGTAGGGTGCTAGCCCCATATACCAGAGGTGGGGGTTTGAACCTGGCCCTGGCCAAAAAAAAAATTAAAATGGAATCCTTTAAAAACAAAAAAATTGGCGGCGCCTGTGGCTCAATCGGCTAAGGCACCAGCCACATACAGCTAAGGTGGCATGTTCGAATCCCCAGCCCGGGCCCGCCAAACAACAATAATGGCTGCAACCAAAAAATGGAAAAATGGCCAGGCGTTGTGGTGGGCGCCTGTGGTCCCAGCTACTTGGGAGGTGGAGGCAGGAGACTTGCTTGAGCCCAGGAGTTAGAGGTTGCTATGAGCTGTGATGTCATGGCACTCTACCCAGGGGGATAGCTTGAGGCTCTGTCTCAAAAAACAAAAAAACAAAAAAACAAAAAAAATTGAAAGACCAAAAGTGAGGAATGTTAAATGAAGTTAAATTGCCTCACACTGCCTCCATAGGCAGTGAATGTCACCACAACTTGTCAGGGGATTTAACTTGACAGTGTATTCTTCTAAGAAGTAAAGAGTCTCAGCCAATCATTAGCAGCCAAGCTTTCAGCCAATTGCAGGCTACAAACTGCCCAGGAAAGTCTTTATATGGCAAATGCTTGGGCCATTTGGGCCATTTCTGTATAGCAGCACTTCCTTCTTCTGGCTATAAAACTGCTTGCTCAAGTTGCTGGGTAGAGCTCTCTGAACTTCTACTGATTCAGAGAGCTGTCTATTTCAGTAATCATTTTTTTGTTCAAATAAGCTCTGCTTTGTTTGTTTGTTTATTTACACATTCATTTATTTATAGAGATGGGTTTCTCTGTCTGCCAGGCTGGAGTACAGTGTTGCTATCACAGCTCACAGTAGCCTCAAACTCCTGGTCTCAAGCAATCCTCCTGCCTTGGCCTCCCAAATTGCTAGGATTATAGGTGTGAGCCATTGACTCCAGCCTAAATTTAATTTGCCTTATGTTTTTCTTATAATAGTGGTTTTAAGAATGAGATGGGATAAAGGATGGGAAAAGCACCTGGCCATGTACCTGGTGCAGCAGGCACCCAGGGAAGACTTTGTGTATGTGTGTGTGTGTATGCCATTGGGCCCCACACAATCATGGGCCAGGCCTGGTTTAGCTCCACCTCCATCAAGTCTCTTTTTACTCTGCTGCTGCCCTTCCTTACATGAGTCCCAGCTTCCTTGTGGGCAGGAAAGCCTCCACCTTTGGGTCTTGGGTCCCTCCGATCCTCATACCAGCTATGGACTGGGGAGTGGGTTCATCTTTCTAGCCCCATCCACTGTTGGAGGTTGGGAGGAGAGGCAGGGCAGGACTAGGCCGTTTTGAGTAACTATGGTGGGTGCCAGGCAGGCACAGGGCTCCCACTCAGCCTGGATGTGGATGTGCCTGGTGGGGCAGCTGGTACTGGATACTGTGGTTCAATCACAAGAGTCCATCTGATTGGCCAGAGGGTAGCACATTTGGAAGTGGTGTGCTTAGGGCTGGCCAGCATTGTTTGGCAGATAAGTGGAAGGGGTAAGGAAGTGATCCTCTGGGGCCCTGGGCTGGACAGGTTGCTGTAAGTCTGGTAGGACCTACCCAGAACCCACATGTGGTCAGATGGGCTGGGGAGTTATGGGAGCCTGCCTGGGTGACTCAGTCATTTACTCTTGCCAAGGCAGGCTGATCCTGCCAGCAGCCTGAGGGTGGCCTGGGGGGTCAAGGCGGGAGCAGCCCTCAAGGGTCTCCTGAGGTCCCCATCCTGGGAGCCCTCCCAGGCTCACCTCCTTCCCCATTCCTCCTAGCTCTGGTCATGGAGGGGCCACCTCGTACCTTATGTCTCAGGAATCTTTTCTCAGTGTCCAGTGCTGGCTAGAGAAGGGCGGCTGCTCCTCCTGACCCTGAGCTGGGGTGATAGTGGGGCCCCCTGGGGTAATGTGGGAACCTCACCACTGTTGAAGGCCACAGCTTCCTCTTGCTGAGTTCCATGTGGGCTTCCCCTTCCAGACCCTGGCACTTTCCTGGAGGTCACATGACTGGCAAGGGGAGAGAGTGTTCCAAGAGAGGGGGTGTTTTGGAGGGTGGAGGGTGGCAAAATCTCCGTGTGTACAAACACCCACCCACTTCTCACACTACCAGGACCGGTAACAGGACCCAGAATAGAATGTGTGGCTTTCTAGTTCTAAATCTGGCTCTGGGGGCTGAGAGCTAGAGCATTTGGATGTAAAAATAGAAAAACTAGCCTGTGCGTGGCCTGTGGGTCGTCCACCCACAGGCTGGTGTGACAAACCAGAATTTCTTGCTGGGCCTGTTTGACACTGTTAGTTTATGTAGAAAATTGGCCCAAACCAACCTCTCAGAGGCAAAGCTAGCAGTTGACCTGGGCTGGGAGTGTGACTTGTGGACATGAGGGAGGATCTGGCATGAGCTCTGACTCTTGTTTCTCCCACTCTGTCCTCTAGGGCTATGCTGGGTCCATGGCTATGACCCCTGCCAGGAGTGCCCTCCCAGGTCACCGGGGCCCAGCCTGGTCCTGCTGTCCCCAGAGAGCCTTCTCCTACTTCATCCACCCACACTGCCCTCAGGAGCCAGGCCTGTCCTAGTCATGAGGGGCACTGGGCAAGCCAGACACAGGTCCTGTCCTCAAGCAGCCCCAGCCTGGGCGTGGCAAGGAAGCTCCTCAAGTTCTACGTAAGGGGTGAGGTCTGGGGCAAGGATGGGCATCTGGGCATGACTAGGAGGTCCAGAGAGGCCTCCTGCAGAGTGATAAGGAGTTATCTTTCCCTGGGGCCATGTAGGAGGGCTGGGCAGGCAAAGGGCACCCAACCTGCAGGAACTCTGGCCAAGTCCTGTGCCGTATCTCTCACTGCTCCTACCCAGCCTGGCATCCGAGCATCTCGTGGTCCACCTCACTGCTCACACTCAGGTCCCAGCCTCCTGCTGTGCTTCTCCCTTCCTTGTTCTAGCAAAGCAGAAAACACCCACCTCCCACCCAAGCCAAGGCCGCTGTAAGAGAGCCCCTGAGGCCAGGCCTGGAGTGTAGGGAGGGCCTGGAGCTCCAAGGGCAGCTCCTGCCACCCTGCTCTCCCTGGTAAAAGCTGTGCTGTCTTTCCAGTCTCACCCAGCCTAGGCCCCAGCCTTACCCAGCTGAGGCTTGCATTGAAAGGCCCACCTTCCCAGACCCCTCTTCACCGCTGGAATTGGCCTCTGAGCCATGTCCTCCTCTAAGACCCTCTCAGCCTCACAGCCCCTCCTCCTACTGCTGGGCTATGTGGCTAGGGAACTACCCAGGACAGCTCCTACCAGCCTCCCCCAGGGGATAGGGGGTGGGGGAAGTAGGATGTCCTGTCCTCTACTATCCCCAAGTAAGTGGGCAGGCAGCTTATGGTCTTGGCCCTACCATGAACAGCTCTGCCAAGGTGGGGTCCTGTGTCCACAGCGCTGCTCCTGGGGCTGGGGCTGCCCACAGAGGTTTCTTTCTATGCACCAACCACTTATTGAGCACCTGCTATGTTCTAGGAAGGTGCCAAGACCCTGGGGGTTCAGCACTGAGCCAGGCAGCCCAGGCTTTGGCCCTGTGAGACAATGTTCTGGAGGGAGCTGACCACACAAACACAAATGGACAAGGGTTTAGAGAAGGACAGAGGAGAGAGAACGTGAGGCAAACTAGCTTTGAAGAGAATGGTGAGGGAAGAAATTTCTTTTTTCCCTCTTAGAGACAGGTCTCTCTCTCCGACCCCAGGCTGGAGTGTGCCCAGTGGCATGAGTGTAGCTCACTTCAGGCTCAGCACTGCGCTCACTCCAGGCTCAACTCCTGGGCTCAAGCGATCCTCCTGCCGCAGCCTCCAGTCCCAGTAGCTGGGACCACAGGTGCCACCATGCCTGGCCCAGGAAGAAGTTTCTAATCAGATGAGAGTGAAGCAGGATCCAGATGGAGAGAACTGGGGGCCATGTAATGCTGGGGCAGGGAACCCAGGAAGGAGTGACAGGGAGGCCAGTGGCAGACAGCAGGGTGGGAACCACCAGGTGTCACAGGCTGTGTCCATACAAGCCACTAGGCATTTGGTCTGGGGAAGACAGGAGCTATGGGAGGGTGCAAGTGGAGAAGTGACGTGACTTGACCACCCTGCTGTGATCAGATCCCTCTGGTGTGACAACGGACGGACGCTGCCAGGTGAGGGCAGGAGAGGAGACCAGGTGAGAGAAAATGGGGGGGGGTGCTGAAAGGGAGGGTTCCAGAGAGACTTTACAGGAAGAACCTAGAGACTTTCAGGGGGACAGGTGAGAGGACAGGCATCAGACGGTCCTGAGTCCGCTGGCTGGAGCTCTAGGACAGTGGTTCTCAACCTGTGGGTTGCAACACCTTTGTAACAATGAAAATACATCCTGCATATCAGATATTTAGATTATAGTTCATAACAGTAGCAAAATTACAGTTATGAAGTAGCAATGAAAATAATTTTATGGTTGGGGGTCACCACAACATGAGAAACTGTATTGAAGGGTCGCAGCATTAGGAGGCATTAGGAAGGTTGAGAACCACTGCTCTAGGAGGTAGAAGTTGCAGGGCCTGAGCAGGGAAGGCTGGGGAATGACATCCAGGGAGAGATTAGCAGGGTCCCCTGGTAGTCAGTACACAAGGCCCAGGGCTGGGACCCGGACAGCAGGCCTTGCCCTCTCCAGCTTGACTACCAGCCTGGCCTTCAGCGGGTCCCCCTTGCCCCATTGCAGCTGCCTCTGCACACACATTCTGGGTCTTGGTGCAGCCACCAAATCAGCAGCATACCAGTGACATGCTAGGCCCCGCCCCTGCTCTTTGGCCATCATCCTGTGGCTATAGTTTAGGCATCACGTGTGTGCCTTTGCCATGGACCTGCCCTGCAGAGGCCTGCTCCCCATCTCCCTGGCCAGTCAGGGGTCCTTGCTGTGCCCCTTCTCACCTGCAGCCCTTCACATGCTCTCCCAGGAGGGAGCTCTTCCTCCTCCACATGCCACCCCTGGATGCCGCAGCCTCGTCCTGCTCCTAGCTTGGCCCGGCTGTGGGAAGCTGCCCCAGCCTCCAACCCCTACAGGGCTCTGGGTCAGACTGCTGGGGGAGGAGGGGAGTGGTGTGGGAGACACTCTGCACCCTAAGGCGGATTTGTGTTTCTTCGGTTTCCGGCTGATCATTCTTTGGGCAACAGGTCTATCCACACAGTGCAGTGACCTTACTCTGCTGTCTCTCACCTCCAAGCTTGGTATCTGAAGCCAGCCCTTGCCCTCCTACCCCTTGAAATCATGCTCTGGAGGGTGGCACTGATGTCTGGCTTTGCTCTTCCCCTCTCCTAGTCTCTGTCCCCCTCCCCAGCTACCATATGAGGAACAGGACGTTCACTGTAACCCGATGGTGTCTACTCATGTGTGCATTTGCCCCTGCCCCTATGGTGAGCTACAAGGGTGGGGAGTCCCTGTATCATCTTGGGGCCCCCAGGGCCTGATGAGGGACTGGGCACTTATTTAGTTGAACTGGATATCAGAGACTTCACGGTGTTCAGTCTGAGGCTGTGAGTGGTCAGGCGCCCCCACCAAGCCCAGCACTGAGCCTTCACGTAGAACCCCATGGCGGGGGCACAAGTGGCAACATTGGGCACAGGAGGGGTCTGAGCCTTCTACTTCCACAGTGGCTTCAATGGGCTGGGAGGCTTCCCGGCAAGCAATCCAGGACCCAGCGCCCGGCACATGGGAGGAGCCCTGCTGCAGGTCCCACCTTTCTTCCCCCACTTGGAGAAAGTGAATGCAGGGTGGGAGGAGGGCAGAAGTGTCACAGGTGACCCGAGCCTGCGGTGAACAGAGTTGAGACCTGAGCATCCAGGCCCAGGAGACCTATAGGTAGGGATGCAGGCAGGCACCCCAGAGGGTGACCACCCTAGCCAGTCAACACCCACCTCCTCCATCTCTGGGGTTCAAGTTCAGCCTTGAGAGCTAGGCTGTGGGTGGGTGGGCTCACAGCCCAGGAGATAGCCCTGGGCCAGGTGATCCTGCTCACTCTCATCCTCCCCCAGACTTCTGTCATTTTCCCAGCAGATGGGGAAATTGAGGCCTTATTGGCTGAAGACTCTTCCATATACTCACCTACCCCTGCCAGCACCCTGGCTCTGTCCCTTCCTCTCCAGCATCCTGCCTTGGTCCTAGTCTCTTCACAGTAGGCACAGGACTCCCCCAATGCCTAGGCTGACGGGCCATCTAGTTCTCTGGCCCCGCACCCACCTCTATTAGCCTCCCTGTCTCACCAGCAGGGAGGGTGCTACTGCAGATAAAGACCCCCTTTTTTGGTCCTGGTTCTTGCTCCTGGGCAGCTCTGGGACAGTAGACAGTGACAAGGCCTAGGCTTGGCTGGGCAGCAACCTAGGGATTTTCTCAGGCCGGCTGTTCCCTGGAGGCCCTCGAGAACTGCCTGTCTAACTAAAACCCAGCCCTTCTCTTGTTGCCAGGGTCAGCCCTGGACACCTCTGGCCCTGCCCCTGCCTGGTTTGGAACAGCCAGTCCAGACTCTGTCATTGCTCTCTGCTGGCCTCTGGCCCTTCTTGCCCAGCACAACACAGAGGGGCAGACCTTGGCCTTCCACCAGGACAGGGCCCAGCCTCCCCAGCCACCCCCAGCTACCTCCGTCCCCAGAGATCCTTCCTCTGCTAGGTGTCCTGCCAACCCCACCCCTG
The DNA here is from genome assembly GCA_963574575.1 of Galagoides demidoff. Lineage (NCBI taxonomy): Eukaryota > Metazoa > Chordata > Mammalia > Primates > Galagidae > Galagoides > Galagoides demidoff. The sequence goes on from CAUYQV010067058.1 coordinate 10,444, forward strand.
GGGGCAGGGGTCCCCATGTCATGCCTCAAGCAGTGGGCCTGGGTCTCTCTTCCCAACTGGCATGCCTACTTGGCCCTGAGGGCTCTCCCAGGAAGCCCCTTTCCCTGCCTGCCCCTTAAACAGAGTAGTCTAGGCTCAAAGCTGCATTCGTGGCCCCACTTCCAACCAGGTGGCTGTAGGAAGAGGGCTTGGCTGTGGTGGATCACCAGCAGCAAAGGAGGCAAGGTAAAAAGTACCCTGTTTTCTGGGCCTCACAGCTTTGGCTCCACCCCTGGGTTGTGGGGATGCAGACCTGGTCCACGGGGCCACGTCCCCTTTGGAGGTGTCTGAAAAGTGCCCTGGAGGCTGTCTGGAGACCCCGACCAGGTCTTGGAGGCTCCAGCAAGCCTCCTTTGCCAGCCCGGATACCTCGTGCCTCTGCCTTGCCCTGCAGCCTGAATCAAACCCAGTGGGCCTGGGGCGGAGGGGGGGGGTGTCCGGCGAGGGACGCGCCTCCACACCCAGGATGGAGATCACGGAGTTGGGGGGCTAGCACGCCTTTCCACCAGGACACAGACACGCTGCTCAGTTGCTCACTTACCCCCATCTACCAAGTACCTCTGTTTGTGGGCGCGGACCCTGTATCCAAGTCCGCAGCCAATGCCCGCCTGCTCCTCCCAAGCGCCCGGGTACTACAGGGGCGCCCTCACCCTGCAGTCCCTTGACTCCGAAGGGGAGAGCTGGGTTCTCGGGACCCGGCTGCTATAGGGCCAGGAGGCGGGACTGGGCGCCGTGGGCGGGGACGTGGCGAGTACTGGAGGGCTGTGGGCGGGGCCGCGCGGAGCAGGGCGCTTGGGTCCAACCTGAGCCGCGCCCGCAGCCAGGCAGCTGGGAGCGCGGAGGAGCTCGGCTAGTAAGTACAGGCCCAGCGTGGATGGGCGTGGACGGGCCGGGGTGGGCGCGCGGGTCCCCGGCTTCAGTGTCGCCGCCACGCGCCAGGGCGCTGCCCGAGGAAGCGCGGGCTGAGGGTGGAGGGGGAGCGTTCGGTCCTGGAGGCCCAGGGCTGGGGACGGTGCGACGCGCTGGTCCCGCGTCCCTCCAGTCCCAGTGGCAACCCCGCTGGACCCTAGTACACATCCTACCCAGCCAGGCCTTCACAGGCTCGGTCATTTGCTCCCTCCTCATCCCGGGGATCCAAACTTTCCTTGCTCCTTGGTCTGATTCACACTCAAGTGTGACAGACTGACAGCCATATGGCTCCGGGGAGTCCGCAACTTATCTGGGGAGCAGTGAGTCTCCGAGCAGATGGCAGAGGGGATGGGGGAAGTGGGATTGGGGGCGGCCCTTTCACAGGTGGGCCCAGCCCCTGACAGACCAACTCTACTATGGAGCTCTGGGCCTCTGCTCCTTCTGGGCGTGTTGAGAGGGCCTGGGGCTGGTGTGATATATCTGCCCCTCTCTGTGCCTCGGTTTGCTCATTTTTTTTTTTTTTTGAGACGGAGCCTCAAGCTATCCGCCTGGGTAGAGTGCCATGGCATCACAGCTCATAGCAACCTCCAACTCCTGGGCTCAAGCGAGTCTCCTGCCTCCACCTCCCAAGTAGCTGGGACCACAGGCGCCCACCACAACGCCCGGCCATCTTTTGGTTGCAGCCATCATTGTTGTTTGGCGGGCCCGGGCTGGGGATTCGAACCTGCCACCTTAGGTGTACGTGGCTGGTGCCTTAGTCGCTTGAGCCACAGGCGCTGAGCCAATTCCTTTCTCTCTTGACTGTCCCCCTGTTTCTCTATTTCTTCCATTATCTGACATTTAATGATGTACCTATTCTATGCCATGTAACATGACAGGTATTAAATAACTTGCTAGATGATTAGGAAAGAGATAGTTTTATCTACAAATTAAAATTTCACAAATACTGAATCAGAATCTGGCACATTAGGTTCCATGTTAAATTTTGGAGCAGAGATATGCAATATAGACACTCCTTGCCCTTATGTAATTTTGAATTCAAACCTACACAGTAAGACTGTTTTTTGTTTTATTTGTTTTTGTTTGTTTGTTTGAGACAGAGTGTCACTCTGTAGCCCTGGGTAGAGTGTCATGGTATTACAGCTCACAGCAACCTCAAACTCTTAGGCTCATGGAATTCCCTTGCTTAGCCTCCAGGGTAGCTGGGATTATTGAGTAGTTTTTCTTATTTTTTAACAGAGACAGGGTCTTGCTCTTGCTTAAGGTGGTCTGAACTCGTGAGCTCAAGCACTCCACCTGCCTCCACCTCCAGGAGTGCTGGGATTACAGGCATGAGCCACTGTGCCCAGCCCACAGTAAGAATTTAAACAGCTACCAAGTAAACTTACTTGAAGTCACTCAGTGACAAAGAGAAAATAGTATTTATGAATCTAAATATGTATTATTTGCTAAATTCCAAACTAAGTGCTTTAAGTGAACATATCACTCACCAATTATTCTTTTTTTTTTTTTTTGAAACAGTGTCTCAAGCTGTCACCTGGGTAGAGTGCTGTGATGTCACAGCTCACAGCAACCTCCAACTCTTGGGCTTAAGTGATTCTCTTGCCTCAGCTTCCCAAGTAGCTGGGACTACAGATACCGCCACAATGCCCAGCTATTTTTTGGTTATAGTTGTCACTGTTGTTCGGCAGGCCCAGGCTGGATATGAACCCACCAGCTCTGGTGTGGCTGGCACCCTAACCGCTTGAGCTACAGACGCCGAACCTACTCACCAATGATCCTAATACTGATAGTGTTGTTAAAGATGTGTAGTAGTAGCAATAAAGAGCTTTCCAGAAGCCAGTAAAAATTAGTTTATATACTAATTTATAGACTGTTGTTCTAGACTATTCCATACTTTACCAAGCATGTGTCTATATCATGTCTTTTACAAACATATTACTATGAAAATTACAAACATACAACAAATATGAAGGAAGTGTTAGTCACGTAAAGCCATCTATATTCTACAAATATTTTCTTATATTTGTTTTAGACTCTCTATTAGAATGTGACTTTGGGCTCACAATAAAGTATTCAAACATAGCTAAGCAAATGAAGAAGAATTCTGCAGCCATAGTTTTGACCACTATCTCATGGAAAATCCAATTCAATTAATGAGAAATTTATTCAGAAAGGAATGGTGATAGCTTCACACAAAAGATGATATATAAGTCTTTTATGGCCTTTGGACTAAAATCATTATATAAAAACAACATGTTAGAAGGAAAAAAGCCTTAAACTATCTTGGCATGTAAATGCAAGAACTAAATTGATAATATTTATTACTATTTTGATTAAGATTTTATCATATACTATGGGAGTAAATCCTGAAAAATAAAATTAAAGTAAATTGATATAAATAGATAAATGAAAATAAGTGAAATTTTTAAATTGTCACACTGTGATTTCATTCCCAAATTATTCTCATCATCCGAAGGGATGAGAATCTCATACTTTCATTTCACCTCATTTTTTACAATTAGCATTAACACTTATTATTATTATTATTTTGAGACAGAGCTTCAAGCTGTCCCCCTGGGTAGAGTGCTGTGGCATCACAGCTCACAGCAACCTCCAGCTCCTGGGCTCAAGCGAGTCTCCTGCCTCCACCTCCCAAGTAGTTGGGACCACAGGTACCCACCACAACGAGATACACCTTAGGTGTATGTGGCTGGCACCTTAGCCACTTGAGCCACAGGCGTGGAGCCCAACACTTATTATTATGCTCTGTAAATATTAGTTAAGTGTCACACAAAAGCATTGTAGAAAAGCATACTGTTTTGTGTACTGAAAGTAACAAATACCTGGAAATTCACAAAGTTGCATTCTAGACAATGATAGAGGAGCAATCCTGGTTATGCAAACCTCTGGGCATCAGGTCTCTTATTCATTTTCCTCTTACCTTTTTTTAAAAAAGAAGTGTAGGGAGAGGAGAGAAGAGAGAGACACAGAAGAAGAGAGACTGTGTTGAATGGTAATCTCCCTGATATTTCTGTAGTTGGTAATTTAATCACCTATCCAAATATCTATAATCGTGCCAAGTTGATTAGGGGATTTTGATCATTCTGATAAAGGTAGGAATTGATTAGGGTAAGTAGTTGTTTTCATCCATTTAGTCTACTATGACAAAATACCATAAACTGGGTAGCTTATAAATAACAGAATTGTATTTCTCAGCTCTGGAGACTGGGACATTCAAGCTCAAAATCCTGGCAGATTTAGTGGTGCCCATAGCTCAGTGGGTAGGGCACCAGCCACATACACCAAGACTGACAGGTTTGAACCCGGTCTGGGCCTGCCAAACAACAGTGACAATTGCAACAAAAAAATAGCTGGGCATTGTGGTGGGTGCCTGTAGTCCCAGCTACTTGGGAGGCAAGAGAATCACTTAAACCCGAGAGTTGAAGTTGCTGTGAGCTGTGATGCCATGGCACTCTACCCAGGGTGACAGCTTGAGACTTTGTCTCAAAAAAAAAAAAAAGGTATTTATATATATACAATTTTGTTGTTTGGTGAGAACTCACTTTCCGGGTCGTGGAATAATGCCTTATTGCTATATTCTCACCTCTTGGAAGAATTGAGCTAATTCTCTTTGCCTTTTTTAAAAGGGCTCCACCCTTGAGAAGTAATCATCTCCCAAGGTCCCACTTCCTAATACCATCACCTAGAGTTTAAAATTTTAACACATGAATTTTGGAAGTACATATTCATATCACAACAATAATTTGTTACCCCATCTGAACTTTATTAAAGAGTGACTTCAAAAGCCTAGCAAAGGTTTATCCAGCTGTTCTTTATTTTTCACAGGATGGTACAGGATAGTTGACCCAAGGTAACTCTTTTTTAAATGATGATTTGACCTGGCTCCAAGTCTATCATGCACGTCCTACTCATCCAGACTTCCAGCACCAATAGCTAGAAATCTACGTCCTAGGCCTTGAGCTTTTGACTCACTCCTTTTCATTTAACTAGGGGTATAATCACTTTCCTCTCTTTTTATCAACTCCCAGTTGCCATGTTTTCTTTTTCTTTTCTTTTCTTTCTTTTTTTTTTTTTTTGAGACAGAGCCTCAAGCTATCCCCCTGGGTAGAGTGCCATGACATCACAGCTCACAGCAACCTCCAACTCCTGGGCTCAAGTGAGCCTCCTACCTCAGCCTCCCAAGTAGCTGGGACCACAGGCACCCACCACAACACCTGGCTATTTTTTGGTTGCAGCCCTCACTGTTGTTTTTGGCGGACCTGGGCTGGATTTGAACCTGCCACCTTAGGTGTATGTGACTGGCGTCTTAGCCCCTTGAGCCACAGGCACTGAGCCACCATGTTTTTTAATACAAATGTTTGTACTCATGTTCTCATCAATATTATAGATATGTTTTTCATATATAAACCATGAATTTACCCTGTGTCATTCATTATACTAGCAACCTTGAGTATTTTGAATGATCTGAAGATAAACATATAAATAGCACATCAAATGTAATACAGAATATGAAAACATGGAACTGTGTTACTACTGGACCTGAAAATTCCATCTAGCATCATTTCAAGAGTGCTGCAGATGTGATCTTCACAGATCATGTCAAGAAGGCAATATAACTCAGAAGTCTGAAAAACAGTGCTCGTCACGCAAGTGTCCCCACACTCAAGGCATCCCATCATTCGAAAGTAGTTTGTATGTGCAGAACATTATGTAATAATGTAATGGCAACACAAATATTCAAAGCTGACATACTGCTTTACACATACCAACTCATTTAATGTTAAAAACTCTTTTATACAGGTAACATGTTAGTGTTGGGAACAATGAGTCACAGGCAGATTATGTAATTTGTCTAGTTAAGATCATACATTTAGAAAATTTTAGAAACCAGGATTTGAACTAAAGCCCTTTACTTCAAAGTCCTCACTCCTAACTTCTTTAAGAATACATTAAAGATTCCGCTCCTAAGTTTTTCTAATAGATTGATGCTAAACTCCCTGACCCTTAAGGTTTAGGCCTTTTTTTATTTGTCTTGCTTAACTTCATTGCTCATTTTTTGTCACTTAAGTCCTTTTATGATGAAATCCTCTTTGATATCATCCATTTACAAATTCGTTTAAGAACAAAGGTCTTGCAAGGCTTGTCCATTATTGCTGTTCCAGGAATCAGAAGTTCTACTGCTTCGAGAAGTGATGGATACCTTTTTGAGGCAGATAGAATGACCCACATTTAGAACAAAAGTAACTCTTCTATTATTTAAGCATCTGAGACCCAAAACAATAGTACACAATCAAGCATGGCAGGGGCAACATGTTCTCTTCTCCAAATATTTATTTTAAGGATCACAAACAGTAAGAACAAAGAAATTCCATCAGTGTTTTACATGTCTACGAATTCAACCTGACTGCAATTTTATCAGTGGCATTTGGGTATCTAAAAAAATAATTTAATGAGAACAGTAGATGAACAAATACACACCTACACAAGAGAAGAACACAATTAAACTCAAGTGGAGGGGAGGAGGAAGGAGAGAAGGGGATTGGTGTGTTTTCACCTAACAGGTACTGTGTAGGGGTTTATGGCACAACTCCCGGGTGAGGGGCACAACCTCAACATGGACTTTACCGAACAAAAGCAAGCAATAGAACCTAATCATCTGTACCCTCATATTAATCAGAAGTAAAAAATAAATAGATAAATAAAAATAAATATATAATTGTTTAAAACATATTAGCATCTTCAAAAAAATCTATCAATTTAAAACCAACAAAATACAACACAATTTTTATTTTTCTAAATATCAAAATGGAGGCTAGTTACACAATCAAAAATACAAGGATTGCTATTAGGAAGAACTTATTTAAATTACTTATTGTCCTGAATCTGTGAAATGCACATCCAGAATGTGAAGTTAGTCTCAAGACAGCGCCCATAGCACAGGTGTGGCTAGAATCCTGATTCTCTTCCTTGCTGACTCTACCTTAACATAATCACAACACTTTAGGGGCTGATAGGATTTACCATCTTTATAACATCCTTAGGGAAAAAAATCTCAAATCTTCTCCAAATTAAACAAAACTATAAAGATCAGCAAACTAGTGATCGATAAAACTCTTATGTCTGTAAATAAATGGCATTTAGCAAACATATGACCAAGTTTTCTAACATGTTTACAGAGAAGATAAAACACCCTTGGCCCTGGAAAGTAGTTAAAGGATTGAATTCTGTAATACTGACCATTTTAATAGACAAAATAAGAAAGGCTTTTTGATTTCAGTATAAATGATATAAAAATACAATAAAATGTTCCCACTAAATTAAGAGTATCAAATATTTTCCCAGTTTCTGAATATAAATGATGTATAATTTTATGAAGAAAATCTATTTCATGTTCTGAACATTATACATAAATTATAATAGCATATTTGAATACCTCCTATATAAGATTCTATAAAATAGTAATAATCTCTATCTATCACTTATTGGGGGTCAGAGCAAGGTATGGATGTTAAGTGCTTTGTATATCTCACTGTTTAATACTTTTCATCACCCAGTAGTATAGATGCCATAATCAATCCAGCTTTATAAATGATAAAATTGGGTCACAGAAAAAGCAATTTTCTGTGCCTGTGGCTGAAAGGAGTAGGGCTCTGACATCATATACCAGAGGTGGCAGGTTCAAACCCCGGCCCAGCCAAAAACTGCCAAAAAATTAAAAAAAAATTTAAAATAAATAAAAAAAGGAAAAGTGATTTTCCACTTGATAGTAACGTAAAAATCACTAACTCATCTCTCTAATGAATATGAAATGAGGTGGACTTTAAAGAAGTCTATTAAAAGAACAAAATATTACACACATTGTAAATACTATTTAAAAGTATTTGAATATGGCAGAGTGTGGAGGGTCATGCCTATAATCCTAGCTCTCTGGGAGGCCAAGGCAGCAGGGTGGATTGATCTCAGGAGTTCAAGACCAGTTTGAGCAAGAGCAAGACCCCATCTCTACTAAAAATGGAAAAACTAGCCCGGCATTGTAGCAGGTGCCTATAGTCCCAGGTTCTTGGGAGGCTGCAGCAAGAGGATCACTTGAGCCCAAGAGGTTGAGGATGCTGTGAACTATGACACCACAGCACTCTACTCAGGGCAACATAGTTAGACTCTGTCTCAAATAAAATAAATAAAATAGGAAAAATAAATTTGATTACTTATTGTAACCTGAACTCAACACTGAAGTAAGATTTATTTTGATTTTATTAGGTATATATTTTTGACCTCTAGTCTCATAATTTCGTTTATTACTAGGCATATTTAACCAATGTTTTCTTTCTTTTTCCTATTTTCAAATTAATGAATATTTTATAACTATAATAATAAAAAATCTCATCAAAATTACCAAAATATTATATTACCATTTAAAATGTTGTATTTTTATCTTTCTGAGATTTTACTCTGATACATAAAATATTTTTGTGTTAATCAGTATTATACAAAAATTTGGGATGTAATTCTACTTGAATATAAGTCCCATGAGGGCATTTTTTTTTATTTTTTTGGTGTTTTTGATTAATTTTTTGTTCCTATGTCTATAACAGCAGAAACTCAAAAAATAATTTTTGAATAAATTTCTTAATTCTTTGTTATTTAATCATTATTTATTTTAAAAATTTTAAAATATTCTTTGCAATTCCTGTGAATATCTCTTATTATTTTTAACTTTACTAGCTTTTATTCCTTTTTCCTTATTTCAGTAGAATTGCAATAACCAGATCATGATCTTTATAAATACTTTTTTTTGCCCAGGGCTGGGTTTGAACCTGCTACCTCCTGTATATGGGGCCAGTGCCCTACTCCTTTGAGCCATAGGCACTGCCCTGTATGTTTCTATTAGATCTCTTATTTCTTTGAAATGTTTACAGGATTTATATCAGGGGAGGGAGCTCAGTTCATATAACTTATCATTTGTTCCTTTAATCCCTATTTCCACACCTTTTTGCTAATAGCAACCTGTCTTTATATATTTAATTTATATCATCTTGTATATAATGTACAAAATGTGTAATTTTTATGTGTACAAACAACTTGTATTTTTATAATGCAATTTATATTTTGTATTTCTTACCTTTGTAAAAATGCAGTTCCATGTGTTAAAAATCCACCTATCTCCATTGTGTATATCCTAACCATAGCCTGAGATGGTTGAGTTGATTGCCTGGTGTCCTATCACTATCTGCACTTTCCTCCTCTACCTTTGATAGACACAGATATCACATCAGTTTATCATCTCTAAAAATAATGCTGCATTTAAAATTCTTAGGAATTCTATATGTTATAAGTATATTTCATTATATATTCTATATACAGTATCAAAATTGCACAGCTTTTTTGTAAATTTTCTCTCTTTCCCTTCCCTCATATAACTTGGTCTAGTGTACCATCATTATAATCTATAAGTGACTTTTGAAAAGCTACTGAAATTTAATGATATCACTTAAAATTTACTAGGAATTTCTTATTCAGATATAATTCTCCATATTAAATCAAATAATCAATATAAATTACCCTTTAATGATATGGAATATAACAAGATACATGTTCCTTTCCCTTCCAAAACAGGGGGGAAAACAGGAAAAAATGATAATTAAGTCATTAAGAAGAAAGCATTGGATTATACCTCTAGGAATACATTCAACTTCCTTCAGTCATTGCGGTGATGTCTACGTGTCACAGACTCATGGGCACTTTGAGAGACCCCTTGAACTTTCTTGTGTTCCACAGTCTGTGTCTTTAAGTTGAGAAAATAAAGCCTAATAAGGGAAAGACAATTTGAGTATTAATTTATTCATATGTGTGAGAGTGCTCTCAAACTTATTGTAATCTTTTTCAAAAATGTCAAACTAGCCAATTCTGATTTCTTTTATACCATAAGAATTAGTTCAGAGGGATAGTTTCAGTTCAGAGGGATGTTTTCATATGATACCTTCACAAACAAAAATTTGGATCTGGAATGAAATGTCACTTGGGAATGGAGGTTGGGTTGTTAGAGGCTTACTGTGGGAATACATTACTATCTCTGTTGTGCTACTGTTTCAAAAGATTTCCTTCTACCATTCTGGGATAGCTCTACTGAAATGGCTTCTGTGATTCATTCCTGATCAGGTTCCCAGGCACAAGCCTACTGATAATCAAGCAATGCATTCCTTTCCCACACAGCCTTATCTTTAATTCTCTTCCATCAGTTCTGATACCAGAGTAGAAAAACATGTTTGGCCAAACAATATTGTTCTTTGAAATGAAAAAAAATCTGGTGAGAAAAGATGTTATGTAGACTTAAAACTGACCTCTGCAGGGAAGGAAACATTCCACTGGATCTGTTTACTTAGGTACTATAAACACTAAATAATAATCCAACCTCAAAATTTAAAAAAAAATGTATTTATTCATAAGCCAAATACAATGAGAATCAACTGTTTCTATTTTTTTCAAAAACATTGTTCTGGGTGGCACCTGTGGCTCAAAGGAGTAGGGCGCTGGCCACATATGCCGCAGGTGGAGGGTTCAAACTGCAAACAAACAAACAAACAAAAAAACGTTATTCTATTTGTAATAGTGAAAACAAGTTGCATTAGTGAATGTGCAAATTTCAGTGAGCAAGTTCACTCTATGAAATAGAGAGAAAATTCTTTGTATATAGGGTACTCTCTAGTAAAGGTGAACGTAGGTTACGGAATGGAGCTCAGAGCAGGGATGGAGAAACCAAACCAATATGTGAAATGGTGTCTGTAAGTCTTCACTTCTGATAAACTATAATAAAATTATTAGTCTGTATTATGGCATTATTCATAACACAACCACTGTTATCTGGTTATTCCAAAGAGGATGTAAGTTTAGATACTCTATTTTTGTGTTTACTTTTATCAAAATTACTGATTCTTACATTTGAAAATATTTATTAAAATATACTGGTTAATTTAATTGTCTACATTATTTATACATCACTTAGGCAAATGTTAAATTTCTCTTTCCAATACTGTGTACATGCAGAGTAGAGGGAAATAAAGAGACTGTCTAGAGTAATCCATGAACAAAAATCCCTTATTATGATGAGCCAGAGAAGCTTCTCAATTATACAATTCTCTCTAATCAAAAACACAAGCTTAAACTTTAGAGATGTTTATTTTTTCTAGATTTAATAATAGTATGAGTCAAAAAAGGATTATACTATGACTGAGTCTTTGGGATAACTGGGTTATTGGCCACATTTAGGAGCTGACTTCTTAAACTGCATAAACCCTGACTACCAAATAAATATGTATTGAATTTAGTGAATTTAGTATGACTTTAGATATTAATGGATAACTTGGCTGAAATGATGGTCCTGCCAGCCTATTGGATGACAATTCTGTTTTTATGAATAAAACCAATGAACACTTATACATGAAATCAAGTTAAAATCACTTTAAAATACTATTAGTAAAATCAATTTAACAATCAATTTTAAATGTTTTAAAATTTGTAACTTGTTTAATGTTTTAAAATTTGTAACTCTTTTTAGCTTCACAAAATCTCCACAAAAGTGATGTTATTGTTAGTCCAAATTACAGATAAGTAAACTGAGACCAGAGAGAGTAAATCACAAAAAATCATACAGCTATTAAATAACAGAACTAGAATTAATTCCAGGTAATTTAATGATGGCTTCCATGATTTTAAACCATCGCACTGTGAAGTAAGTTGTAGTTATCCAATCAGGCAAGGGAAGTAAGGAGCAATATCCTATTTATTCCAGGCACAGCAAAATTTCTTGGAAGAATCCAAAAGACCTAATAGCCATTAAATCTGTTTTACATATGCTGGTGGATGATAAAAAGAGTTGAAGACTTTCTGGTTTTATGAACAATAAGTCATAGGAACTCTTACTCATTGATTTCCTCATCTCCAAAACAACCCATTTCACAATCATTCCTTGCTGTTTTCATCCAACTTCTAGGAGAGATGTTTTTAATTTTGGAGAAGAAATTTTCTAGTTATCCAAGTGACTGAGAGCTCCTGGAATTTTATTTTTGGTAGCACTTTTTATCACTTTATGTGCTATACATTCACAAAAACGGAACTTCTCAAACCGCCAACGTACTGTGCATTCGTTGGCCATATCCTTCTCAATCACTTCATTGATATTTTGGGCTGTCTATGCTGCATTGGGTCCACAAAAACAACCAATAACAAAAAACCAAAAAACCCTTAGATTCGAAAATAACACAAATTTTTGACTTATTTATGGTTTAACAAAAATTGCTCTAAAAAGAATTTGAAAGATATTCACAAGCCAAAATGTGTGTTTGAAAGAATAAGGATGTACCTTAGCAGTAAAAGTAAAACAAGTAGTGTCCCAGTGAAATGTCAAATATACCAACTGTCAAACTTAGGACTTAAGGAAATCAGACATTTCAGACGTAATAATTTAATATTTCTACATTTCAAAATTACTAAGAGAATACATTTCAAATTCTTTCACCAAAAAAAAACACATGTATTTGAGGTGATAGATATATTGTTAGCTTAATTTAATCACTCCACATTATATTCATAATCATAACATCACTTTGTATGCCATAAATACATGTTATTATAATTTATCAATTTATAATTACAAAATCAAAATTTAAAAAATTCTCAGAAAGATCATTTTGACCACAGAGTCAGATCACATAGCTTACTGGTTAAAAACGTGGTGTTTGGTGACAGACTGACTTGAGTTTGCCAATTCCTAATGCTTTCTCTTTAAAAAGTTTAATATCTTTCTTCTGGAGTTTCTTTATATAAAAAATGAAGATAATAATAACACCTATCTAATTGGATTGTATTTAATATGAAATGAAATTTTTTCAAGGCAATGCTCTTATAAGCTTACTAGACGCAAATTTGCTTAATAAACATTTGCTATTATTATTATTAAATGTGCCAGTATTGAAATTTATAAAGGAATTTTAATTTAAAAAGTATTAAAAGTGAGAATACTCCATTGAAAAATTAATCTGCCTAATTAATCTGCTTCCTCCCATTTCACCTTCCTTTAATTGTCTGTTGATCCTTTTAACTGTCTCCATATTAACTTGCCTCATAGTAAATGTTTTCTGTTTATTTAATAGTAATAATAAATTAATTTGCAATGATTACAGACTGATTAAAAAGGGAAACGCTTTAACTTTAAATTTTAAAAGCACTGTTTTAAACAGAAGTGGGTGGAAGCTGAAATCCTTAATAATTTAAAATACGGTTAAAACAAAATTAACTATAAAAGGTGTGATAAGATCATTTAATAGCTGTTAATCTAAATAAATACGCTTTTAATCATCAAGTGGTATTTAATTAACCTGCAATAACTGTCTTAATTAAATTTAAATTAAGTCATTATATGAAGCTTTATGTAAATTGTGCATGTTATATTTTCATACTACTTTGTACTTAGCTAAAGTATTTCAGATATGCTGAAATTAAGGTTAAAGACTTTTTAAATTTAATTTTCTCATATATCCTTACTGCGAATTTTATGTATAATCTCAGTTCACAAGTTTAAGTATCCTATTAATTGTGAGGCAGTCATCTACAAATCGACAACAATCCTAAAACACTTAAAAAGTATGAAGAAAACAAGTCTAGAAATTTTGTGATGAATCACTCAACTTTACTGTCCCCAAAATATATACCAGATGGTTTGATGTGTAGATATATGAATATAGGTATTCTTTTGTTAATAGTCATACTCCAGTGTGGTTTTTACTTAGTTGCTCAAACAATTAAGATACTTCAGTTTTATCTTTTGTTTTATGTGCTTCAACTCCACAACCACCCATTTCCTTAATGAGCTCTACTTCCATTTGTCAGAGAATCACATATTTATCAATTAAGATCTGGGTGTTGGGTGTACTCATCACTACTGGAGCATTGGTGCTTCTAGGCTCTCTTAACGCATATGTGGCTAGGCAATCTGTGTGCTAGACCATATATACACACATATATATTCATGAGTCTATTTATCTATCTATCTATATATGTATTTATGAGTCTATTTATCTGCATGTGGACTTAAGAAAAACACATGAATTTATACTAATACGTGAAATCCAAACCAAAACAACAGAAAAAAAACATTTTCCCTTTTTTGTGTTGTTTTCCATTTGCTTTTAAAGCTTTTTTCTCATTTAGTGAAATACTCCATTATTTGTTTTTTGGGTTTTTTTTTTGTTGTTGTTGTTTTTTTGGTTCCAAGAATTATTTTTGGTACATTTAGTAAGTTGTCTAAACCATGTTTACAAAAATTACCTAGATATAATTCTGCAGCATGGTTTTTTACCACATGTTCTTGAGGCTATCGTTTTGCTGCATTAGATTTCTATAGTCTGGTGGGTTATCTTCTAGTCTACTAGAAAATATATGAGTAGCTGGTGTTAAGTACTATAGGGTACAACTTGCAAGTCATTGTTTATAAAAAAATACATTAAGCAAATAATTCTTAATTAGTAATATTTTGCCCTCAAATTTAAATAGGTAGACAGTGTTAAACAGTATCTCTGCCCTTAAAGTAATGAAATATAAAAGGCTAATATGTGTTAACAAAATTTAATTCATTGATAAGAAATTAAATTTTCTTTCTGGCTATTGCAGGATTTTTTTCCTTTATCCTTCAAAATCATCAGTAAGTGTTTAAGTACTATACTCTTTCAATATTTTCTGGATAATCCAATAATCCTCTTGATTTAAATATTCAAATATGTCTTCTACTTAAGAAATATATTATTTCTGTGATTTTTTTCTGCTCTTATCAGTGTTCTTTTCTTGAATAATTTATAGTGTGTCCCATCTTCTGGAATTTTTTATAATATTATTCTGGAATGGTTTTCTCTAAATGTTTGCTGGATCTAATTATAAAGAAATTATGTCATGAATAACTTAAATATCAGAATTTGTAAATCTAACATTTTATAATAGGTGTTAAAACTATTGCAGTTCATAGAAAGACATATGTACTCTGATTCATCAATAATGTTTGTTTCTTTTGAAATGGAATTTTTTCCAAATGCCTTTTTTACTGTAATGTATTCAGTGAAAGATCAAATTCTCATCCAATATTCAATAAGAGGGGCAATTTTTTTTAATTCCTCTTTTCCTGTCAGGGTCATTTCTACAACTATTCCTAACATACTCAAAAAATGAAGAGGAATTCTTATTTTAATATGCCAAAGCTAAAAACATTCATAATGGAATATTGCATTAATGGCAAAGACTACTATAACGGAAAGGCAAGAATTCGGCAATCTCCGTCTTCCCTTTGCACTGACTCCAAAAGCAGCCTCTTACCTCAGGTGATCCCCATTACTCTTCCAATTTTCCCCTTCTTCTCAGTGTTCTATTTTCGTGTTTGATTTAGGGTGAAAAGCAGAAACTCTTCTTAGAGTCTTAAGTTCTTTTCTCAATTTACATTTACCCAAGGGAGATAAGTTATAAACACCTGGCATTAGTTTAGATATTAATAAAATTCTATGTAACTACCACTTTTCACTTTTTGTGTATGTATTTCTTTGGGATGAATCAGCACTTATCCATAATGCCAGTAAAAATCTTATCAGTATTCTATATCTAAAAGTTTGGAGAAGAATGCCTACACATTTGAATCCAACAACAATCAAAGAGGAAAGAAAATGCTAAATTTCCTGAAATTATGTATCATCTTCCTATCATTAAAAAGGTTCAGTTGGGGGGTGCCATGGCTCAAAGGGGTAAGGCACCAGCCCCATATGCCAGAGGTGGTGGTTTCAAACTCAGCCCCCCAGACCCCCCCCAAAAAAAATCAGTTAAGGTTCTGTAAAATGTTTAATTTTGACAGGATTCCTAAGTTAACTGCAATATACCTGTATAACCTCAGAAATGTGAGCACAATAATTGCTATATGGAATTATTTAATTTGGCCAATTAAATTCTTGATAATCCCTACCAGAACCAGTAAAGTAATATTTGTTAAAATTTATAAACAATATTAAAATTACATGAAAAATTGTTTCAATGACTACTGCTTCGTAAAAATTAAACCATATATTTTACACATAAAAATATTTATCCTATATACCTTATGGCAGAAAGAATATGCTCAATTACCAATTAATATTTAACTATAGTTTGAGTTTCAGAGTTTTATTTATTAAAAAGATAAGTATATGTAGCAATTTTATCCCCACAAGACACATATATAATCATGTGCTATTTAACAAAAGGATATGTTCTAAGAAATGTATCGTGAGATGGTTTTGACATGGTGCAAGCATCAGAGTGTACTTACACAAGCGTAGATGGAACAGTCTACAGCACACCTAAGGTATATGGTATAGCCTATTGCTTTAGGCTACAAACATATACTACATATTACTGTACTGAATATTGTAGGCAATTGTAACACAATGGTAAGTATTCATGTATCTAAACATACCTGAAAAATAAAAATGAAGTTTAAACTTATAGGACCATCTTTGTGTGTGCTGTCCATCATTGACCAACATGTCATTATGTGGTGCATGACTAATTTATTTCTATAGGACATAGTTTAAATATTTCTGAAGCACTGATGTATACATAATTACATGTATACAAGGCAAGAAATAGATGAAAATTAAAAGAAATATGAATGAATTACCACTTGACAGCAATACATATATATTTGTTATATGATGGAGTTTTTAGAAATTACTATTTCTTCCTAGGACCTTTATTCTATTAATACACTTTAAATAGTTATTCAAGAACAGCTTACCTTGCCTGAATTTTTGAAGTTCTTATCAATAAAAATACATGAAATGAGATACATACTTCCTTGTAGCTCAAAGCAACATTAAAGACTAATCATCTCAAGGGCAAAGTAACCTGAGAACATAACTGACAAGTTCAAATTGTTCTCACACTAGCCTTCACTTGTTGAATTCTAGTTTGATTTGCATCGCTACTCAGTACTCATGAAATTCACATGAGAAACATACCTGTCCATTGAAAACTGATACAATTCAAATTCAGAGTTCAAAAACTATACAAATTATTTTCTATTATGGGTATCACTGACATATTGGAAATATTGGAATGAAACCCTGCCCATGCTCTTTGTTTGACTTTGAGATTTTTTTTTTTTTTTTTTTTGGCCGGGGCTGGGTTTGGTATATGGAGCCAGCGCCCTACTCCTTTGAGACACAGGCACCACCCAATTTTGAGACTTTTTATAACTCTCCTAATGGTTCCATTAAACAGGGTATGTTAACATTTTAAACAAGATTATTGTCAATATTGTAAAGTCAATGTACATGAAATCACAGGGAATTCCATAATATCTGTGCATGTTATATATCACATGAAGTTAAATTTCTAACTTTAAAAAAGGAAAAATGTCTTATCCCTAATTCTGTGCTCCTGAGCTCCTCTTTCACCAGCACCACAGCTAAGATTGTAATCCCCACACTCATCCTCCTGAAATTGTGAGAGACTTACTGTCTAGTGTGGAAATGGTGAAATATATTTTGCAACTAAGTTCTCTTTGTTTTTTTCTTTACCATCTTACCTATGACAGGGTCTCTTCCTTTGATTTACCTAACTGGGAACTCACTTGGGTGGAAAAACAATTGGCATTCCTTGAAAACTCTTTAAGGCAAATGACAAGGCTATGATCCCTTGAAACAAAAGATTACCTTTGAGCAATTAAAGTCTGGAAGAAAAAGCAAGGGAAAAATTTCTTTGGGAAATTTGCTCAATCACACATTTCTGTGTATAGGGGGAATTTAGAAAGCCACAGATATGCCCAACACCAAACACAGGGCCAGAAACCACCTGAGAAAGCAAAAGCACTTTCATCTCCAGAGGTCCTTGGGTTCAGTGCCAGCAGGAGATGAATGGCCTGGCAGAACTTCAAATGGCCTGGAGTGGTCCTCACTCCCCACTGCACCAAACCCATGTGCAAAGTTTGGGAAGAGTTTTTAATTGCCCTTTTATTTCCCTTTCTTTTATTGTCATGCCTGCTCCTCTCCACCATCACCACCACCATAACACCTCTCTCTCTCTCATTTCTATCTGTCAAAGTCTAGATCAGTGGTTCTCAACCTTCCTAATGCTGCAACCCTTTAATACAGTTCCTCATGTTATGGTGACCCCCAACCATAAAATTATTTTCTTTGCTACTTTGTAACTGTAATTTTGCTACTGTTAGGAATCGTAATCTAAATATCTGATATGCAGGATGGTCTTACATGACCACTGCGAAAGGGTCGTTTGACCCCTGCAAAGGTGTTATGACCCACAGGTTGAGAACTGCTGCACTAGATGCACAAAATACTAGAGAGATTTCAGAGACTACATGTAACAAATAATGTAGACCTTACATAAAAGTTTAGAAAAGTCACTGAATAAACAGTTATCGTCCATAGCAAGCAATAAAAACAAATCATGTAGAGGGAAAATATATGATTACTATAATTATTACATTATAATATTCAAAATGTGCAGGTTTTACCCAAAAAAAAATTATGAAGCATGCAACAAGAAAGTATAATCCATCAAAGAAAGAACTTAACAGAAACAGCACAGACATTGGGCGTGCTAGCCAAAGATTTTAAATCAATTATCTTAAATATACTCAGAGAGCTAAAGAACTTGTAACAATGATGAAAAAAATAATGAATAATGAACATCAGCAAAACATTGAAATAGTAGAAAGAAACCAAAGAGAAATTCTGGAATTTTATAAAAATTATAAAATCTAAAGTACAAACTCACTAGAGGGTTTCAATAACAGGTTTGAACAGGTAAAGATATAATCAGTTAATTTGAAGAGCAGCAAATTGAAATTATTTAGTCTGAGGAATAGATAGAAAAAACAGAGCTCAAGAGACTGTGGTACACCATCAAGCCCTCTAATAAATTCATAAGAGAAATCACAGAACAGAAGACAGAGAAAGGGGATTCAAGAATACTGAATCTGAAGAAAGAATGGTCAAAATTTCCCCAAATTTGAATAAAGACACAAATCTAAACATTCAAAAAGTTCAAAGAAGCCCATACAACAAGAGATCCACACCAAGGGTCATATCATAATTAAATTGTTGAAGGTGAAAGATGAAGAAAGAATCTTTTATTGGTTGTAAAAGAAAAGGATGATTTTAAAATACTGAATAAAACATCCTGTCAACAAAGACTTCTATATCTTGTCAAATTATTCTTTAATAAGGAAGGTAAAATTAAGAATAAACAAAAGCCAAACAAGTCAGTTGCTAGTCCTTTCTCACTGGAAATCTTTCAGGCAGAAAGAATAAAAGAAAACTAGTCAGTATCCTGAGTCCCATGTGGAAATAGAGAACTATAGTAAAGGTGAGTACATAGATACAAATCTAAACTGTAATATATAAAGCCTGTGTTTTGTGTTCTTCTTTCTTCCTTCATTTCCTAAATAATTGAAAAGACAAATGTCCAAACATTATAAATCTATGTTGAAGGGCAAGCAACATATAAAATATATTTTGTGAATAATGAGGAAGAGGAACATCAATGGATAGAAGAAGATTTTTGTACTTTTGTATTCTATTAAAACTAAGTCGGTGTCAATTCTAGTAGAGTCTGATAAATCTAAAATGCAAATTTTAATTTATGTGATAACTACACTATTATTCATGATATTTCATTTTTAAGGAAATTATGTTAAGACAATCCCTTCATTAAAAACTCATATTTCAAAATTTATATTCATCCTAACATAGTTTTGCTCCTCTGCCTCTTCTTTACCACTCTTGACTTTTACTTATTTTTTTAACCTTCTCCTTTTTAAAATTCCTGTATGAAACTCTTAACATGGCTCTTTTGTTGTATTTTTTCATAATGTATTTAATCATCTCATCCTGTATTCCCCTTGTGCAAACACTCTCATTGAAAGTAATGTCCACAAAATAATCAAAGGAAGTAGACATTTTTGGCTTAGGAACCATATCCGTCTTTATTATATCTGTACTTATAGTCAGTTTAAGATACCTGAGGATATTATTATTTTTAATAAAAATTTTACTCTGAGGTAATTATAAGTTGGTATACAGTTATAAGAAATAATACAGAGAAGTCATATGTACTCTTTACCTAATTTCCCTAATAATCTTATAAAACTATAGTACAATATCACAACCTAAATTTGGACATTGTTATAGTCAAGCTACAGAATGTTCTGTCACCATAATATTTCTCTGATTGCCATATTATAGCCACATACACTTCCGTCCTGCCCTCTGCCATTCTCTACGGAAATCTAATAATCTCTTCTCCATTTTTATATTTTTTCATTCAAAAATGTTATGTAGATTAAGTCACACAATCATATACTATGTAAATTTCAGGATTATCTGTTTTACTCAGTGTAATTCTCCTAATGTTCATTCAGATTTATTAAGACTTTATTCCTTAGGCGAGAGGGGTGGATGGGTGGAGGGAGGCAATTGGTGGGATCACCTCTATGGTTTATCTCACAAGGGTACAAGTGAATCTTTCTAAAAGTAGAATATAAACATCTTAACACAATAACTAAGAAAATGACATGAAGGCTAAGTTAACCAGTTTGATGAAAATGTTTCAAATTATATAT
>CAUYQV010067062.1:0-19033 GCA_963574575.1 Galagoides demidoff
CTTTTTTCATATACAATTTGAAATACTTTCATCAAGCTGGTTAACATAAATTTCATGTCATTTGCTTAGTCATTGTATCAAAACATTTATATTCTAGTTCTAGAAAAGTTCACTTGTACCCTTGTTAGACAGATATATAGGTGGGGGGAAGTTTTTTAATAGAGCACAAAAATAGTGCTATCCACATGAGAAATGACTGAATAAATAAAAGGGGAATACAGAGAAAAAAAGGATTCCCCATGACATTTGTAAGCAGTGGAATACAAATTCAACAATAAGGTACTGTTTTATATTCTTTGGAATGGAAAAAAAATCAAAGAATCTGATATAAAGTATTAGTGAAGATGTGATTTGCTGAGAACAATTGAACTTTGCTGGTGGGAGTGTGAACGGGTGCCATCACTTTGGAAGATAATTAGGCGTGATCTTGGGAAAATGAACTCTGCATATCCCGTGCTCTACAATTTCATTCCTAGTATATACCCCAAAAATATTCTTACACACTATACCAGGTAACAGGCACAAGAACACGTCTAGCTGCATTATTCTATAATAAACATTTTTATTGTAAAATATACATACTACTTAATCACCACTGGGTAAAGGAAATCAAACACTGCCAGCCCCTGAAAGACACCTCACTGACCCTCCTGATCTCAAATCTCCTGCAGGCTCCCACTGCAGGTGCCACTATCCTAACTCTTTACTCCATTTCTTTGCTTTTATTCGTAGTTGTATCAACTAATTATGGATCCGAATTCAACATTTTCTTTTGCCTGTTTTTGAACTTTGTGAAGGTGGAACCATACAGTATGTGTGTTTTTCCACCTGTTTCTTTTTTTTTTTTTTTTGTGCACTCAGCGTGATGTTTCTGAGTTCATCCATACTGTGTGTGGCTATTCTTCATTCATTTTAATTGTTTGCATAGTGTTGTATTCTGACTACACCTCAATCCATTTATCCATTCTACAGCTCATGAACTTGGGATTGTTCCAGTTTGGCTAACATTAACACTATATTAAATTCCATTTCCTTGATTACTAATAGAGTTGGGCCTCATTTCTATTGGCTCTTCGGATTCCCTTTCATGACGTGTGTACTCAGGAGTTGGGGGCCCTATTTTTCTATGAAACTTTGTCTTTCTTACTGCTTTATAGGCTTCTTTGTGTAGTTTGAACTCTTGTGTCTTTTTTATAAACTCTCAATATTTTCTCCTACCCTGTGGCTTGCCCTTTTACTCTCTTAATGTTGTCTTTCTTAATTTAATTTTTTATTAAATCATAACTGTATACGTTTATGGGGTACAATGTGATGATTTATATACAATGTGGAATGCTCAAATCAAACCGATTAACACAACCATCGCCTCACTCACTTATTTTTTGTGGTAAGACATTTCTAATTTAGTTACCTTGAAGTGTTCCCTTGCACTGTGCACATCAGGCGAGATCCCACCAAACGCCCCCTCCTCCCACCAGTTACCCGCCCTCTCCCTCCTCTCCCCTCCCTCTTGCTAGACTATATTTATGTTTTATCGTTTGTATGAACGTGGAAGTGTTTATATATTGGTTTCATAATAGTATTGAGTACACTGAATGCTTTTTGCCCGTTCTCAAGATACTTCACTAAGAAGGATGTGCTCCAGCTCCTTCCACATGGACAGAACCCTAACACAGTGAAATTGATCTTTTTTCCCATATGGTTGGTATTTTTGCATGTGTGTCTTAAGAAATCTTTCTCTATGCCAAGATTAAGAAGATAGTCTCCTATAATACCTTTTAAAAGCTTTTCTTGTTTGTTTTTTTAATCTCTGAGTTTGATTTTCACCTGTGCCTGGAATTGAATTTTATATACAGTGTGGGGCAGGGGGTCCTGTTTATATTTTCCGGGTGGATACTCAGTTTTCCTACACTCACGTATTTTAAAGATGGCTCTTTCTCCATCATCCTTCAGTTTTACACTTGATCTTAGCCAGAAGGCAGAGAAGCGATAATCATCATCCTTCAGTTTTATCTTTGTCATAAATCAGGTGACCATAGATATTTGGGTCTCTTTAGGAACCCTCTATCCTATTCTATTAATCTATTTATCTGTCCTTGGACAAATACCATGACATTTTAATTAGTGTGGTATTACTTTAAGTCTCAATAATGGCTAGAGCGAATTTGCGCTCTACTTTCTTTTTCAGGAGTATCTTAACTCTTGTCAGTTCTTTTCATTAAAGTTTTCCATAAATTTAGAATTTGCTCTGTGGGATTTTAATTGTGAGTGCAGTAAATCTATGTGCCAGTTTAGCAGAGGAACAGTTATTTTTATGATATTGAATCCAGGAATACAGTGTTGCTTATCATTTATTTAGGTCTTCCTTAATAAAAATTTAGAGTTTCTGGATAGATGACTTGAAATTTTTTAAGCTTTAGTCCTAGCTTTACTTGATATTTTTGGTACAAATGTAAATAGTATGTTTTTTGTTTAGTTTAATAATTTAGCTGTTTGTTGCTCACATAGAGAAATGCAACAGACCTCACGAAGCTCTAACTTCTAACATCTTATAGATTCTTTCAGTTTTTCTATGTATACAACTGTCTTAGCTGCAAAATAATAGTTCTTTTGCTTCTTCCTTTTAAAATCTTTGTGTTCTTTAATATATTTTTCTTGTCTTACCATATTGGCTAAAACCTCTCCTATAAATATTGAAGGGAGGTGGTTATTGTTGGAATCTTTGCACCCATCCCAATTTTCAAAGAAATGCATTTAATATTTCATTATTAAGTTTGATGTTTGCGGGGCCATGCCTGTGGCTCAAGGAAGTAGGGTGCCAGCCCCATATGCTGGAGGTGGCTGGTTCAAACCCAGCCCTGGCCAAAATTACAAAAATAAAAAATTTTTAAAAAGTTTGATGTTTGCTGAAGGTTTATTGTAGGTTTCCTTTATCCTATTAATACATCCCCTCCTTTTTCTAATTTGTTGATCGTGTTTACTTTAAATAATACATGAATGTTATAATTTATCAATTGCTTTTTTTAATCTGTGAAATAATCACATGATTTCTTTGCTTTATTACGCTGAGTGATTTTCTATCATTAAACCAACTTTGCATTCTTGAGATAAACGAAATTTAGTAAAGAGGTACCTTCCTATTTTATATCACTGGAATTACACTACTGGTTTTTGCTGTTGTTTAGGATTTTTGCAACTACATTAATAATTTTTCTTCCTTCTAAGATGATTTTTTTGAGACTCATTCAGTTTTTTTGAGACTCATTTAGAGTTGAACTGAAACTCTAAATTTTTATTAAGGAAGACCTAAATAAATGATAAGCAACACTGTATTCCTGGATTCAATATCATAAAAATAACCGTTCCTCTGCTAAAGGAGGCAGAGTGCTGTAGGGTCATAGCTCACGGTAACCTCAAACTCCTGAGTTAAAGCAATCCTCTTGCCTCAGCCTCCAAGTAGCTGGGGTTATAGGCAGCTGCCGTAACATTCAGCTAGTTTTTCTATTTTTTTTAGTAGAGACAGGGTCTTGCTTTGCTCAGGCTGGTCTCAAACTCCTGAACTCAGGCAATCCACCCACTTGGCCTCCCAGAGTGCTGAGATTATAGGCATGAACCATTGTGCTGGGCCTCTAATATGATTTTTCGTATCAAATCTATATAAGCCTTATAAGATGAGTTGAAGAATGTACCTTCTTCCACTTTCTGGGAGAGATCCTAAAAGATTGGCATTATTTCTCACTGAAATATTTTGTAAAATTTATATACATGAACCTTGTTACATAAAAAAGGTCACCCCTCAACTTACACTAAATATACACAATCACAGTTTCAATTTTACAAAATTTTTAATTAT
Source organism: Galagoides demidoff (assembly GCA_963574575.1). Taxonomy (NCBI): domain Eukaryota; kingdom Metazoa; phylum Chordata; class Mammalia; order Primates; family Galagidae; genus Galagoides; species Galagoides demidoff. Next base: position 3,854 of record CAUYQV010067062.1, read on the forward strand.
ATGAAATTATACTTGCATCATTATATTAAATATTACAAGTAGACAAGAATATAATTTTACAAAAATTATGCACCTAAATTATTTTATATAATTTATAAATCATATTATTTCACATAAATTATAATTTTGTAAAAATCACACAATAAATTATAAAACTATATTACAAAACCTTCCCCCAAACAGGCTTTGGAGTTGCAGTGGCTCCAGCATGAACTGTGTGGTCCTGGGCCAGAGCCTTCAGCCTCTGAGCTGCCAGTGTCCTTGTCTCTCACGTGGGTGTAGAAGGTGTCAGCAGGAGTAAAGGCAACAGCTTTATGTAAAGTAATTAGCCCTGAGCTGCTGTATACAATAAGGGTCTAATACACGATAATGGTGCTCACATCGTATGTTGATAATTCAGTGATTCCCTTGAGTGTTTACTGCACTCCCAGTGAAAGCCAGGTTGGGTGCTGAGCACCGAGGATAAAACAGGAGGCAGAACTGGACGTGGCCTTTAATGCAAGGCCTGAGCGGCTGTTCCCGCAGATGGATGACCTGCCCCCCACTGAAATGAACCCGGGCCCATGTTTATGGTACCACCTCTGGGCGCCTCTTTTGTTCTGGATGGGCAAGAGCAAACAGAAGCAGCCATTTCTGTCTGCTCGACAGCAATCACAGCCTAATACTGAACACTCTGGAAGCAAACTCTGGCGGTCACATGCAGGGACTACTTTCTTTAGGAAATGAAGGAAGACACACTGCTTTTCCTAAACCAGTTTCCCCAGTACATTTCTTGACAAGGGTCAAAGGTATCATCATAAAAAAGGCCATCTCCATTGCCCCTGTCCTGCACAAAATTTCCTCCAAACTCCACCAGTATCTCTCCTGCTGTAGGACGTTTACCAGGGAACAGGTGCACAGGAGGCAGGTCCTGCTGAGGGCCCTGGGAGACCAGAAGCTGAGTCTCAGAGGCCTCAGTCTAGCCCTCCCTGCATCAGGCAACTTCTCTCCCAGAAGTAACTAAAGCAGCTGCAGCTGAGTTTGTGCAAACTACAGTTCTCGGGTGGCTTGGGGACTCCTCCTGGGCTCCTGGGAATCTTTGCACCAGTGTGCCATTTTCTTCCACGTGTGGCTTTGATCCTCTGGCACACGTTTCTCAGATGGTTTTATGAGGCCTTGGGGATAACACATGTCTCCTGGCTTCGCTGTGAGGGATGCAGTGGTGTCCAGCAGACAGCACGCTCTACGCTGAGTGTGGGCCCAGTTATTTGACCAGTTGTGTGGTCAGTCTGTCTCTCCACAGACTGACACCTGCACAGGCCCATGAACATACAGTTGGAGATACAGCTATGGATAGATGCACACATATATATATGCAGTTTCAATATTTTCAACAAAGAACTGTGAGCCTATTATATGCAATTCACTGTGTGCTCGGGTTAATTATTGGTTTTGTTTACACAATCAAAAAAAGAAACATGTAACATTTAAGTTTACATGAGAAGTGTTGGGAAAAAATCATTTTGTAAAAGAAGTGGTGGTGGGGAAACAGGATTTGGGGGTGAGCATTCACAAGTTACCTGTTCCCCATTGGTGGCAGGATAGGTCTAACCCCAGGTGGTGAGAGACGGCCACCCAAGGGCGCCCTGAGAAGACCTGGCCTGCTGCCTCTGTCTCATCCGGCTCTGCCGCCTGCAGTTCTGTCATTGTGGGGACGTCAGATGCTGATGGGCAGGATCGGCCTGGAGGAAGTTGGCTTCATTGGAGAGGAGGATGAATGGCCCTGGGGCTTGTGTGCCAGAGGCCCAGCCGCCCAGGGAGGGAGGACAAGGAGAGCTGCCGGAGGAGGGGCACACTCCATTATCTTGTGAGCATCTGGCCCAAGTTCAGGGCTGGTGCTCTTGTTTCGAAAGACTTAGCTGGCAGTGCAGAGACTGAACTTTCTATTACAGAACTTTAGTGATATATAAAAGGTGCTTCTGATGGTGGATTTATTCTGAGATGAGTTTCTTCACAGAAGAATGGCAAGAATCTTGCAAGTTCTTTAAAAATGCACTTGTTTAGCAGGAGAATGAACAGTAGTGACAAAATACCAAATCTTCACCTGGCAAGACTCCTCTGGTAAGTTAAAAAAAAAATCAGGCTAGGATTCAGGCGAATTTGTGCTTGTGTAAGGATTAGGGCATGCAAAAATTAAAGCTTCAGCAGGCAAAAGTACCACTTGGAGGCTGTTTAGAAATATAGACACTGGCCTCTAGTTGCCAGACCTGGAGCAGTTACTGTCTAGTGCTAAGTGTTCCACTACAGATGCGGGAAGAAAGTGTCCTCATAGTTTCTGTCTGATTGTGGCAGCCAAAATTTTTTTTTTGGGGGGGAGGGATATAGGAGTAATAAAAGCAGGGCAGGAAGGTAATATTTATAATTCAGAAATAACCTGGGAAACAGCGAAGAGCCTGTTTTATTCCAAAAACAGTCTAAAAAAGAAGTCTAAAATTTGAGTTTGTATGAGAAATGTTGAAAAAAAAATTTCCCCACACCCTTGCCTTCTGCCTGATTCCATTTTAAAAGCATAATGAAAAGCCAGTGGGGGAGAGGATACAGATTCCTGAGCCCCACCCCCAGAGATTCAGATTCAGTCCGTCTGGGTGGGGCCCCATTCTGAATTGGTAAGAGCCTCCAGAGGATGCTGGCAGCTCTTTGGGCCATACTGTAGTAGCAGCAAGTGAAGGTGGAAATTTGGCTACATTATAATCAAAGCAGGGAGCTTAAAAAAAAAAGAAAAAATTCCCAGTAACCTGACTGCATCTCAGACCAACTGCAGCAGAATCTCTGGCCCTGGAATTCAGGCATCTTTTTTTGAGACAGAGCCTCAAGCTGTCGCCCTGGGTAGAGTGCAATAGCATCACAGCTCATAGCAGCCTTCAACTCCTGGGCTCAAGGAAGTCTCCTGCCTCCGCCTCCCAAGTAGCTGGGGTTACAGGCACCTGCCACAAGGCCGGGCTATTTTTTGGTTGCAGCTGTCATTGTTGTTTGGCAGGCCGGGGCTGGATTCAAACCCGCCAGCTCAGGTGTACATGTCTGGCGCGTCAGCCGCTTGAGCCACAGGAGCTAAGCCCAGGCATCTTATTTTTTAAAGCTTTACAGGTGGTTCGATGATGGGAGGCCCAGGTGAGGAACCTCCGCACTATTCTAGGAAGAGATTATTAGCAACCTAAGTTTTCTTCATCACCAGGTAATGCTTCCTGTTTTGAAATGAAATCCACAGATAGTATAATCTACTTACATCGCCGGGCGTTGTGGCGGGCGCCTGTAGTCCCAGCTACTTGGGAGGCTGACACAAGAGAATCGCCTAAACCCAGGAGCTGGAGGTTGCTCTGAGCTGTGACGCCACAGCACTCTACCGAGGGCGATAAATAATGCGAGACTCTGTCTCTAAAAAAAAAGTTCTTTCTATAACATAAAGGAGAAACAGAAAGGAAGTTAAGAAAGTAACTTCCGTGAAATATGTGTATGTATTCAGGAGGCAAATGCGTGGGCACACGTTCTCCAGAGGTCATCACGAAGTGTCCAGGTGTTTGTCCTGTAAGAACGTGGCAGTGACACCCCCAATCCAGACCAAGCCGGCGCGGTACTGGGGATCACTGGCTTCTCGGGGTTGGTGTGGTTTCCAAAGTGGTGAAAATCTCTTAGTGAATTTCCTGACTCACCCCAGATTCCTGCACCAGAAACTCTAACCTTCCTCTTCCTCCCCCAAATGCCAGGACTTCTCTCCATTACCACTGTGCAAACACAGATGCCGCCGCCACCACCCCCCTGAATCTCTCAGGGCGGCCCCTCGAACACCCCCACAGAGGTCGGAGACGAGCCCCTGAAACGCGCGGGAGGCGGGTCCCGCCCTGCACGCCGCCGCAGCGCCCGGCAGCCGGCGCGGTGGGAGCTAGACGAAGGCGGCGTCCCTGGGGATGGGGAGTGACGGGTGCAGGCTGCCGGCCAAGCACAACTCTCGCTCCAAGTTGAGGGACAGTTCGCAGCCTCGGAGCGCGCAAAGGCCCTTACCGCCCCGGCGGCCGCGCTCCCGCCCACTCCTGCCCCGCCCGCGCGGGGAACCTGGGAAATATTCCGCAATCTCTAGTGCCCTCTAGTGGCAGAGACTTGCCATGCCAGGCACCGAAAGATGACAAGTTACTAAAAAAAACAAAACCAAACCAACCAACCAAACAAAAACCCCACACAGGTAATATTTGTAACTCAGAAATAACCTGGGAAACAGAGAAGCGATGTAGGGTAAAAATCTCAAGCTCTCCCATCTTTCCTTTTCTCTTCCCAATCTTACTTGGCCCCCAGAGGAGGTTTCCACACTGATACATTTGTACCCTATACATATATTCACTTCCATGTGTGCCACTGAAATGTAGCCATGTAGAAACACATATACTACATGTGTACATATATATGTCTTATATGTGCTCATACACATGACATATATAAGACCTATATATCATATGTACACATGTATATACTATATATATGTCTTATGTGTGCTTATATATGTAGATATTCATAGTATTTACAATTGTAAAAAAATTTTAAAATTTTACGTAAGCATATAGTATGAACTTATAAATAAATATTATATATGAGAAATTTAACATAATTTCTATCATACACTTAGATAAAGTTTATATGTTTACACTGATATATATTAACATATAAAGTCTTAAATGTATTGTGTAAGTTTTCTTTTTTCTTTGTCTTCTTTTCTTAAATCCAGCCAAGTCACTGCTCATCATGTGAGGTTCTTAAACATAAAAGGGACCTGACCATTTTGCTTGGGCACCGTGTGGTGCAGTGTGGACAGAACCAGGTTCACTTGATTTTCTTTCCCACTGATGGACATTTAAATGATTTTCATGTATCCCCCATGGCAAGAATACTTTGGACATGTGACAGTGGGTGTATGTGAGGTTTTCCATAGGACAGTTCTGCAGAATGCTTCCAACATTCCATTCAAGTCAGAGACTCAAATGTAAAAAATCCCAACACTTGCACACATGAGCAGAATTAGATGTTAATTAACCTGTTGAAGGTGTGGGGTGAGGGGAAGTTTTATAAACTTGTAATGGAAGGACTGGGTATAGATGAGGGGTTGGAAGTAGGGGCTTGTGTTTACCTCTAGCAGCATTCTGGCCCTGAAGTTTCTGCTTTTATTTTTCATTTAGAAAATAGATAGCATTTTTATCTTGTTCAAAACTCAAAGACAACAAAAGGGAGTGAGAGTGAATCTCCTCCTGTGTTCTGGCCACATGGTTCTCAGAGCCAACCAAGGTCAGTGCTCTCGTCTGCATCCTTCCACAGATAGTTTATGCATAAGCAAAAAAAGAGAATTTCTTTCATTTTCCCTTCAAAAACTATCTATGATGGCACATCATCTACATAGCCTGCACCTCTTTCTCATTAATATGGAGCGATCAATCTATTATGAAGAAATAGCTTTCTTCGTTCCCTTCCCAGGGCATTCCGTGGCATGGGGGTGCTGCGGCTATTTAACCAGTCCTCTCTTGATGGGTGCCTGGCGTGGTTCCAACCTTTGCTAATACAGCACTGTTACAATGAAGAACCTTGTGTAACTGCCATTGTGCACATGTGTGAGGACATATGGGATACCTTCCTATGAGTGGAATTACTGCCTCAGAGAATTACAAAGTGTCCCTCTAGAAGCCTTGAGAATTTTGTACCCTTATGTTATTTTTCTTACCTTCACCAGTGTTGGAGCCATCAAGTGTTGTGTTATATGCCAATCAGAGAAGTGACAGATAGCATCTCAGTGTGTGTTATCATGGGAGTTTTTTCAGTATGACTACAGCCAGACATCGTTTCAAATACCAGTGGGGAGCCCTGGAGCTCTTATCCTCTTCTTTGGAGGCATTGCATGTGCTGGTCTCACTGACGGGAGCGTCCTCCATGATCGGCATCGCCTTTGCTGGGTTCAGGATGTTATATAGATTTTTCTTCCACCTGTCATCCTGCTCCCCTTCCTTTGGGCATGGCCTCCGAGGGTTGCCACCTTTTCATTCTCCCGCACTTCCCTCCCTTCTCCATGCTTTGCCACGCCATCCCACTCCCGCGCCAGGCACGCACCATTCCAGAGGGCTTGCTCCTCACTGGATTGGCCAGCATGGACGGTGCCTGGGTTGTGTGCTCCTTCTGCTGCGGGCTTTGTGCTCTTCCCCCATCTGTGGCTGCACGATCCTCCCATGTCCGGTGTGCACTGCCTTTTCATCCAATTGCAAGAGCAATTCTCAAACTGTCAACATGGCCACAGCTCCTGTACATGCCCCATGCTCTCGGGCTTTATGTCCTCACCTGGCTGTCCCCTCTGCATCTGATGCCCTCCTCCAGTCCAGCCACAGCTGCCAGGCTGCTTTTCCCAGCAAATCACTGCTCAGTCCTATGATCTTTCCCTGCACAAACTCTGTGTCTCTCTGTGGCACCTGCCACCTTCTACCATGTAACCTGGCTCTTCTCTCTTTTCCTGTGTGGAGGGAGTAGAATCCTTGCCTAAGTTATCTCTGTACTCCCAGCGCCCAGCACCGTGCCTCATGTACAGTGACTGTGCATCCTTGCAGCTGGTGTTCACCCCAGGAAACATTTCTTAGCCTCTCGTTTCTCTTGAAAATTGTATCATCAAATCTCAGCACATCCTAAATGGTTAAGAAAATGAATGTGTAAGCATTTTATATGTCCATGCCAAGCATCTTTATTCAGAATCTTCACCTGGAACTGCCATCATCTCCCCACCCCAACTTATTCCATTGGCCTCAGTGAAAAAGACCCATCAAATTTTGAAGGAAAATAAAGATATAAAATTGAGGACCTATTTGAGTTCAGCCCTTAGTTAGTGGCTAAAATCCCATGTAGGCCAAGTATTTATTTCTTCCCTTGTCAGAAAGGGTACAAATGACAAAGACTAACCTGGGATGGGGTTACCAGGTATCCTGCTACCTAGAGGTGCTGTATACAAATTCAGGACTTAGCCTTGCATGTTGACAGTTTAGAACAATGGCTACAAATTGAAAACTTTCCTCAGTGACTCTTCTGACAGCTTGCATAATGTCACTTAATCTCTACACTTTCCCTCTGAAGGGGGCATGGTCACCCTCTCATTCAGTGATGTGAAAACAGGCAAAGACAAGTCAATGGGAGGACTGGAACTGGGCCTCGGGTTGTGGGGCTCAGGGCCCTGTTCCATCCTGGCTTCATCGGTTTTGCCAAGAGGACCTCCACTCACTCTTTGTGACATGGTGCTATTGTGGCAGCTTTTACACATTTGAGTTGTAGTGAGTATGAAATAGTAAGATACAAATATTAATAAAATTTTACTTTCTGCATGAAGCTTAAAATAATGTGAAATCACTTAAACATTCTCCAGAAGTGCTTTGGGACAGATCCCATGTTCTAGAGGTGGCTGTGTCAGTATCTCCCTTATACCTACTCTTTTTCTTTTCCTTTTCCTTTTTCTAGGGGATCAGTCTCCCTCTGTGGCCCAGGCTGGAGTGCAGAGGTGCAATCATCGCTCAATGTGGCCTCAAACCCCTGAGCTCAAGCAATCCTCCCACCTTGGGCACTCAGATTTGGGTTACAGAGAAATTTTTAGCAATGGCTGAATTCTCAGATCATGCACATAAATCTGCACATAGTGAGGACTGACTGTGTGTGGGGCTGACTGCTGTCTGAAGCAACGTCCTTTCCAGTTTCTCTGTGCCCCACAGTCTCAGGTCTCAGAAGGGATCACTCCAGGGGGTCAGGCAGGCTGTGCAAAGGTCTGGCGGAGACTCAGGTTTAACTGAAGTCACCTACCTTGTCCCAAGGGGGCCACAGCTCCTCCTCCCCAGCTGATCTTGCTTTGTAAACCTGGGTGAAGTTGGACAGGGGGTCCACAAGTTTAACTAGAGAGGGTGCAGGGATGGCTTCTGTGTTGGTGCAGCAGAGGGCAACTCTGGAAGATGGGGTTACAGACCAAAATGCTATGTTTATCTGGGGGGATTTGGGGCTCCCCATGTCTTCCCTTGGTGCTGCCCCAGGGGATCTATTTTATAAGAATTTCTGATTTTTCATGAGAAAGTTAGAAATCCAGATTTTTATCTGAAATGTAATGTTTTTAAAAATCAGCAATCAATTAAAGTAAAATAAAATCCCAAACATTGTGCAAGCCAAATACAACAGGAACAATGTGCACATACCCATCACATTCCTAGGTGCCGCCATCACAGTGGGTGAGGGTGAGAGGCGGACGGTAGGCTCAGGTTGTGTCCTTGCCTATTACTGTCCTTCAGACTGTTGTGACTTGGACCCATTAACATCATCTGCCAAATATTTCTGCTTTAGGAAAGGACTGATATTGGGGTGAATTTTGTCTGTATCGAGAGCAGGCTGAGCTGTAGTAGGTTACAATCTATTGCCTGTGGGACATTATAAGGGTTTACGTACATCAAATTAACAGTATTTTTATATCTGGGGCTACATAAACCTAGAGGAAAATATGACTCCTACATAAAGAGTGAAGATTTTCCTAGCTCTTTCAAGTATATCTAGTGTTCCTTCAATAAATGTATTTTTTTATTTTTTATCTTGTGCTTCCTGTGTATGAAAGCTTTCTGTGAGGTTATGTTCATGAAAGCAAATGCCTTTTTTTTTCTTTTCCTAATAAAAGCAGGGTAATGAAAGATGAGGATAAGGTTCCACCATGGCTCCAGTGGCTGTCAACAAGCCTTTTGAGATTGACTTTTTCTGCTGAAATCAGTTAATGAATTGGAGTTTTCCACAGTGCTCACAGAGGTGGCTTTACAGATCTGGGAGCAGAGAAATCAGAGAGACACTTTTTCCATGTGGCTTGTTGAAGGGCATCGTTTGGTCTTGCAGCTGCACAAACTCAGGTCCTGGACCAATCTTGCTAATTATCGCAGGTGAATCTTTGACCCAAGGAAGAAAACGAGGCTTCAGGGCACTTCTCCCTGACCGCGTAGGGACCCTTCAGAAGGGCTGAGCCGTAGATCTGAAAGCCGCCTGGGTTATAATGATTCTCAAAAGGGCTTTTATGTGGAAGAGCAACATGACCCAAGACATCAGGACACCAGAAAGGACAATTTTTATGCAGCTTGAGATGTGAGGAGAGCAAAAAAAGATTTCAAAAAATAAGCAGCGCCACTCACTCTCCTAAACATCGTCAAGGGTCTTTTGAATCACAGCAGCGCACACTGGGCCTGGTCACACTTTTAGGAAACAACACTCTGTACTTCACACTTATGTGGAGTGTGGGCCTGGATGTTTTAGACATGCAAGACTTTGCTCGTTACTGGTGGTCCATCTTACAAGGGTACATATGAATCTTTCTAAATGTAGAATATAAATGTCTTAACAGAGTAACTAAGAGGATGCCATGAAGGCTATGTTAACCAGTTTGATGAAAGTATTTCAAATTGTATATAAAACCAGCACACTGTACCCCATGACTGCATTCATGTACACAACTATGATATAATAAAAAAAAAAAAAAGGATTGTTAAAGCCAAGGAGTTTGAGGTTGTTGTGAGCTATGATACCATGGCACTCTGCCCAGCATGACAGAGTGAGATTCTGTCTCAAAATAAATAAATAGTGAATAACAACAACAAAAAAGACTTTGCTCGTTTAACCCTTTTGTAATCAGCTGAAGTTCTTGTGCATTTTACTGGGGGAGGAGACTCCAGGCTAGTGACGGGCCCCTCTGGGACTGGAGCCCAAGTTCTGAGTCTGTTGATCCCAAAGCTTGTATTCCTTGAGGCCCAAGAGGGAGAGGGCTGGCATGTGAGTTGAGCTCACTGCACTACCTATCCTGAGGGCATGGCAGGAGGCTGGCAGGGCACTTGAGAGGAAGTTCAAAGGGCTTTAGCTTGTTTAGTAACAAGTTTCTGATCACCTTGTGGGGTTTGCCTTAAATCATGGGGATTGTTGCAAATTCATGATCAGCGTAAGTAGAGCCTAGCTTGGCTGGTTGTGGCAGCTCACATCTGTAATACCAGCACTCTGGGAGGCGGAGGTGTGTGGATTGCTTGAGCTGATGAGTTCAAGACCAGTCTGAGCAAGATCCCAACCCTGTCTCTACTAAAAATAGAGAAAACTCTCACCTCCTCCTACGCAACCCCTCCCCCCACTTGTCCCACAAATGCTCTCTTGATGGTCTGTGTCCTATAATGCCACATGTCTTTCCTCTCAGATACCTGACACTGCCCTACTGTTCCATTTCATTGTGAGCTTAACATCCTCTTACTCATAGAAGCTTCATGACTGCCATTTTTTTTTGCTTTTGTTTAATCTCTGGCACCTGTTGCAGTGCCTGACACACATTAAATGAACAACAAATATTTGTTGACTGAATACATGAAATTTCATGCTTTAGGCATTTGTAACTTTTTTAATGGAAGGCATTTAATGCTAGTCAAGTTACCAAATTTGGAGAATTAGTATAATTGCTGCCAGTTCAGGTAAAAGAAAATATTTTGATAAATCTGGGTGATCTAGTTCTTTGGACAGGAAACAAAGACTCACTCATGTACCTCCATTTTAAAAAATGTGGGCACTGGCTGTAGACTTCATGAGTTACAGGGCACGGACAGGAGACCTGGAGCCTGGTACCATGTCTGAACAACCTTGTGGCTTTAGGAAGGTGAATGCCTCCTTTCTCATTTGCAGAATAAGACAGTCATAAACCCCTGGGGTCTCCAGGATTTGTGGAGGATGAGACAATATTTGTGTATCTCTGCAAAATGTTAATGTCATGTTAACACTCTGGGAGGGGACAATCACTCTGAGGATTCCGCCAAATTCTCCTGTTTTGCCTTGCAAAGAGCAGGACTACCCCTTAGATTGCAGTGGGGAAGCTGCTGTCGGGTGCTCCTGCTGTGGAGACCAAGAACAGGCTGGAAGAGTGCCACTCTTGTTATTGTGCCTCTTGTGACTGGCTCCCACGAAGTGTTGGGTCTACCATCAGGCTACTGTGGCCGGAGGGGGTTCTGGCCACGAAGCACCACGTGTTCAGCGGCAGGGCGGTTTGCTCCTGGTCCTTAGTGTCAGCAGCTCTTTGGGAATGTGGCTCCATTGGAAAGCACAGGATGTCAGCAAGGCGGGGATGTGCCGTCCAGCAAACCGCAAACCCAGCTCTGCTGGGAATTGGCTCTCTCTTTTCCTTGCTGTGGAAACCTCACCAGCTGCTTCATGGGGGAGGTTAATTAATGCAATTAACAATGACTGCCTTAATTGCAGATGTTTAGAGAGACACTCTACTATTATTATTGTTATTATTGTTTTGTGTGCAACTCTCTGCACACTCGGATATCTCTTTATTAAAGCAAATAAAACCATAATTAGCTGCAGTTCAATTCAAACAGTAGCAGCAGCCTGGAGCAGCAAACCATCATTCAAGAACAAGAGGTATTCTCAACAAATAGTATGTTGTCTTTCCAGTAACTGGTTGTGTGCCGGAGAGCTGTGAGCTGCTGTAGGAGATCTTACCTGCTTCCCCTAAAGCCTGGCAGAGAAGGAAGGCTGGATGGAAGGTGACAGACCTGCATTGCGGGGAGCAGGCCCACACCTGCCGCCCCTTGGGAAAACAGCCTCTTGAAAAAGGCCACAGGCCGTGGGAGCTTGTGCTCCAGAGGCTTTGGCCAGAAGCTGGGGATTGCACAGGAGCTGGGAGAAAAGCAAAAGAAAATTATAGTTTTGGAGGATTAGAAGAAAAGAGCTAGAGACCAGACCAACATTTCAAGGTGAAACAATTGAGAAAAACACATCCCCAAGGCCTGGACCACGGATCGAGGCCTTGACCAGAGAGTCTTTAGTGTGTTTCCCAGTGGCACAGACAGCTTATAGTGGAAGGTGTGTGCATCAGTATGCTAATGATGGCCTCTTTAAGTGAAATTAATGCCCGGATTGTGTGCTTAGAGCAGCCCTTCATTATCCCTGTGATATGAAGATGTGTTGGAGATTCTTCCCGGCCTCTCAGTGACACTCTTCATACAAAATTTATCTCTTTTATGGGTTTGAAGCTCTTTCAGATACATATCAAAGACCTTTCCATGCCTCTACCATGCATAATATATTCTGCAACAGCTTATAATAAATCATCTTCTTTCCCTGACTGCTTAGCCGTGAGCAAACATGGCTATTGCTAAAGCTGCAAGGTGCAAGGTCCTTGGCACTGTGCCTCTCATGTTACGGCTCTCTGTCCTTCCACCTTCCTCAGGAGCCCCACCAAACAGCAAGGGGCTGAAGACACCCCAATACTGTTCTGCATTTTAAGCCATTGTCTGGATCAAGGATGTGGGAGACACGCCCTACTGTGAGTTCCTGCTGAAAGCTCCTTCCCACTCCTTTGTTTCACTCCCTGACTTTACAGATGGGTGTAGCACAGGTACCTGCTGTTTCCAGAGGACGTCAGCTGGGCAAGGTGGACCATATCAGCCTCTGTGTCTGCATGGAGCACAGAGGTCTTGGTCACATCTTGCTGAGGAGGGAAAAATGTGGGTCAAAGGGGCAGATTGTTCAGATTGGTGGCCTCTGGGTGGGATCCCCGCTGCCACCACTGGCTGCTAACACAGGGTTGATGCCGCTCTGCTGGCTGGTGAGACAGCCTCCCTCACAGAGGTTACTGGTATAGGCACAAAGAGGCCAGGCTTTCTAAAGCTGTGGGTCAGCAGGGCTCTGTGTGTCTGGTGTGCGTGGTAAAAAGGAAAGGTAGATGTTTTTAAATAAAGAAATAGAATTTTGCTTTTTGTGGCATTATCTCCAAAGGCTAATGTGTGTTCCAAGAAATTTACTCCCTGGTGGAGAGGGTTAGATGCACCCCCTCTCGAGATCTCAATCTCTTAGCTGCTTCTTCCATAGGAGATGATTTTGCAGAATAAATGGGGCGCTTCCCAGATTCTCTTGCAACTAGGTGTGGCCACTAAGGTTGAGCAAAGATTAAGTAAAATGGCACAAGTGGTGCAGCTAGAAGCCACAGAGACAATATTTGAAGCTATATCTGTTTGCTTCTGAGACCAGGGGTCTTTACTGTTTTCTCTTCTCTTACAGACTGGAGGATTCCACTTGGATTGTTTTTTGGAATTTCCAGAGAATAAAGAATATGCCTAACAGGAATGGACTTGGCTTGGCTCTGCGCCCATTGCTCAGTGGCTAGGGCACTGGCCACATGCTCCAGGGCTGGCAGGTTCGAACCCTGCTAAAGACAACAATGACAACTAGAACAAAAAAATAGCCGAGTGTTGTGGCGGGCGCCTGTAGTCCCAGCTAGTTGGGGGGCTGAGGCAAGATAATTGCTTAAGTCCAAGAGTTTGAGGCTGCTGTGAGCTTTGATGCAATGGCACTCTACCAAGGGTAGGGAAAAATGTGGGTCAAAGGGCCAGATTGTTGTTTTTTTTTAAAAAATAAAATGAACGGACGTAGCTTATCTTTATAGGACTATTTGTAGTACTATTATTAATTATAGACAATCCATTTAATAGGCAGTATACATTACTACATCAACAAATAAAAATACATCACTAGGATAATTACTGAATAGTTTCTCATAAACTATAAAATGTACTTTAGCTTTATTAGGTAAATTCATATACAATAAAATTTGTGTGCTTTTGGTGTACTTTTGATTAGTTTGGCAAGTGTAACAAATGTGACAATGATGTTATCACTGTCCCAATCAAGATGTGGACATTTGCTTCATTCCCAAAGTTCCTACGTGGTGCTTCATACTCCACCCCTGCCGGCTGCTTCAGCCCTGCTGACCACTGCACTGCTTTCTGAGAGTGCTGTTTTGTCTTTTTCTAGAATTTCTTACATATGAGTTGACTCTTTCTCTCTGATTAGCGCAGTGTGCAGTTCTTATTAGAGCAGAAAGTTCGGAGTTTTCTTTTACTGCACTGCTTACTGAAGTCAAGTAGACCAGGAGGCTGCTACGTTATGGCTTTGGGTGTGTGTATTTTCTGTCACAGCAAAACAATGGAATCTGCACTGTGGGGAGCCCTACAAAAATGGCCATACTGTTCCTTAGAGCCACTCTACCAATTGTCTAAACTGAGGCACCAGAATTTACCGAAGACACTTGTAAACTATTGATGCCATTAAGGAGAGATGTGCAGTATTCATGTGGACGCCTTGGAAATGTCCAGGTCAGAGCAGGCTAACTGGCTGCTTCATGACCTGGGAGTTGGGCTGAGTGCTTTTCCAAGAGTTCAGTGTCTGATCCCAAATCTGAGCTCCCTAGAAGTGAGCTAGTGTCCCCTCCAAGTGCAGAGTCATCTTCAGCGTCCTTGGAAGCCACAGCTCCAAACACAGGGCCTCCTAGCCTGCTGTTTCTCTCAGTCAGCATTATTCTCGGAATCCTGAGGACAGCAGCAGAATCTTGACTACAAAAGCCGGTCACTGAATTCTCTCAAATGCCTCCCTGAGCTGGTCTCGCATCGATGTATAACCCTGGAGTAGGCAGGGCTAAGAACAGACTTCTGCCTCTGTCTGCATTAGGATTTCCTCAGAAGCACAGCCTGAGAGAGATTTGAGGGATGATCCCAGAAACCCCCCAGGGCCCTGGGGAAGTTGAGTCCAAGAGCCCTGCCTGCTCCCAAGGTCAGCAAATGCTCGTGTTTTCAGGAAGCAGCCTGGGGTGTGCGAGGGTTGCACAGGCCACCCAGTTCCCCTCCTCCAGCCCCGTCTGTGCTATGCTGGCTGAGTGCTTTGTGTCCTCAACAGTGAGCAGCCACTTGTTAGTATCTGAGCTTTATGGCTCTTTCCAGAAGCTTTCCACCATCTGCCCAGATCATTCCTCCTCAGCTGCCAGATCTTATCTAAGCACCCTCTTGTCCGAGAGGCCTGCCCTGGATCCTGATATGCTCTTGTCCAGTGTGGTGTGGGCAGGAGGCTTGGTAGCTGGTAGACAGCCCTCCTCCTGAGCCTTTCCACAGAGAACTACACTTCCCAGACTGCTGTGGGGCTGGGTCTCAGGAGACACTGGGAAGTGTCTGCAGTAGGCAGAGAGAGGGAGTAGAGGCAGGGAGGGGGGTAGAGACAGGGAGAGAGGAGTGGGGGGGGTAGAGACAGGGAGAGAGGGTAGAGACAAGGGAGGAGGTAGAGACAGGGAGAGGGAGTAGAGACAGGGAGAGGGGGTAGAGACAG
>CAUYQV010067068.1:0-17096 GCA_963574575.1 Galagoides demidoff
AGAGAATAGCTTGAGCCCAGGAGCTGGAGGTTGCTGTGAGCTGTGCCACCACAGTACTTTACCCAGGGTGATAGCTTGAGGCTCTGTCTCAAACAAAAAAAAGTGGCTATTGTATGAAGGAGAGGAAGTAGGCCCAGGATATTCTTAAGATCCAATGGTACATTGAAAAATGCTAATTTAATTTTTTTTTTTTTTTGAAGAGGTGGCGTCATGCTATATTGCTGAGGCTAGTCTTGATCTCCTGGTCTCAAGATCCTCCTACTTTAGTCCCCCTACTAGCTGGGATTACATGCTCTTGCCACTGTTCCTGGATAATTTGTTCTTTATATGTTAGAGATGGGGCCTTGCTTTGTTACCCAGGCTGATCTCAAATTCCTGGCTTGAAGACATTCTCTTTCCTCAGCCTTGTATTTGAATTTTAAAATAATCTCTTAATTTGAATGCTATTATGACATTATCAGGTGAATTATAGTTATTTATATTCTTGATATTTTATTTGCTTATTATGCATTTAAAGTGAATATGTTTATTTCCTATGATTATAACATTAATGCATTTTTTTACACTCAATTAAAAATGATTAACAGAAAAAAATCCTGTTGATAATCCTGTGATAAGTTGTGATGTATATTCGTTGTTGGTATATAGCCATCTATTTTTTTTTTTTGCAAAAATATGTACTTGCACGTTTTTCCTATAAACAAAATGGAATTTTAGTATCCGTATGTAGATTTTTGTTAGTTTTCACAGTGAGTTTAGCTCAGCTAGAACATTTCTTTCTCTGAGTTAGTTGCCTTTGAGGATGCACAGGAGTTGAGGAAAAATACATCTAATGGGATCTAGGGTGCTGTATTTGACCAGAGAGCCATTCTTCTTTTCTTTTCTTTTCTTGCTTTCTTTTTTAGAAAAATATTTAGTGTACTTGTATATGGATAAGATTTGAAAAAAAAATTTTTTTTTTTTTTCCTGAGACAAAGTCTTTCTCTGTTGCCCCAGGGTAGAGTACCAAGGCATTATAGCTTGTAGCAACATTAAACTCTTGGGTTCAAGTGATCCTCTTACCTTGGCCTCCCAAGTAGCTGGGACCACAGGTGTCTACCACAAAACACCTGGCTATTTTTAGAGATGGGGTCTCACTTTTTGCTCAACTTGGTCTTGACCTCGTGACCTCAGGCAGTCCACTCACCTCAACCTCCCAGAATACTAGGATTATAGGCATGAGCCACACTGCACCTGGCCCTTGAAAAAAAAATTGTAATTGACATAGTAATTGTACATATTTGTGGGGGTATGTAGTAATGTTTAAATACATGTACAGTGATCAGATCAGGGTAATTAGCATATCTAATTTTGACTGAAATGATGTTTTTTTATTAAAAGAGATTATAGAAGTCTACATGCTTAATTTTTAAAAATTTAAAAAATATAGAAAAGGAGACATGGAATCTGAAAGTACAATCTTACTATGCAGAGATACTGCTAGTTAAATTTTATAAGACATCTTATGCATATTCTTCCAGGTAGACTTTCTCTCTTCCTTGATTCTTTATAAATGGGATATTTCCATGCTGTTTCCTTACCTTTAAAAAAAAACAAATGACCCACAGTATATAGTGGATGTTTTCCCTGTGTCACTTATATTGTTTCATCATGTATTTTTAAGTGATTATATGATACATCCATATGATTACCATTGGTGGACTGATTTTTTTTTAAAATATAAATCAGTATAGGATTCTTATAATGTCCAATTTATTGATGGATATGTATGTTGTTTTCTTCTTTAATTGTTGGGAAAAGATACTGGAATGAATATTTGTGTACTGATATCATGTATTTTTCTAATGATCTGTCTAGGATAAATTCCTAGAAATAAGAATGTTAGGTTTAAGCGTGTGCACACTTGCAGCATTGATACATATTACCAAATTGCCAGAAAATATATAAAAAATCAACTTCAGTTTATATACTGATAACTTTAATTACCCTACCACTAGAAAAGATTTTCCAGAAATCAATTATATAATTTCCTATCATTCTTTTACTAGAATGTAAATTCCATGAAGGCACAAACTTTGCTTCATTTATTGTTCATGCCAGAGCTTAGTATAGTCTTTTCTGTATAATAAATGCTCAGTAGTTACTTTTTGAATGAATGACTGACTGTATGTCATGGTAAAAGCAACATCAAAAGCCTCAGTAATTACATGTGATATTACTCTTAAGTATCATAAAATTATGTTAACTGAAATATGTTTATTATAATGAAAATGAATTGATTTGGGGTGGCGCCTGTGGCTCAAAGGAGTAGGGCCCCTGGCCCCATATAACAGAGATGACAGATTCAAACCCAGCCCCCGCCAAAAAAAAAAAAAAGAAAATGAATTGATTTGAATTACATTTCTGTGGTAGAATGGTGGTTTTCAGTGGATGTGATCAATGTTCTGTGAGCTTTTGGCTTTTCCCTTGAGTCTTTTGTTTATAGAAATTATATGTCAACTTTGACTCAGATATAAATGCTTTATTGTAGTAGTTAAGATATATTGACCAATTGGAAAAAAGATACAATTTTAACAAATTAAGAACAACCTTTCAAGTGATATAAAGTTCTTAAAAATAACACAGAACTTAAAAGATATTGAAGAAGCCATAATATAGGAAATGGGTGAGATTCTATGCTGTGAATTGCAATCTTGAGTTGGCCTTTTTCTGTGGTCTCATGTTCTTTTCCTCCATTACTCAGTTTCCTTTTTTTGTAATATAGAGATGAAATGAAAGTACCTACCTCACCATATGTTGTGAGGATTAGGATAGGTAATGATTTTGTAATGAGCTCAACAACTAATTAATGTGCTCTGTGAGCTACTATTTAATGGTTATTATAGTTGGAGTTTTTTTCCTATTGTGTAATGCATAATGTGCTCCCGTGTATAATGTACACCCATGTTTTGGGCTCAAATTTCAGCAAATGAGGGTGGAAGTGGCTGTTCAGTGGCACCTCATTGTCTCACAAGAAGTGTGAGGCCTGAAGCCAGCTGCTGCAAAGAAGTTAGGAGTGAGCCCAGGTTGTAGGTGAGAGTGGTGGGGTTGGCCTGAGTGCCCAGCCTCCCCCAGCTGCCCTCTCCAGCCCACCTTCATCCCAACATGTTCTCATTTCCTATTACTGCTCATGTCCGTCAGTGGGAACAGGTCATAGCCACTCTGCTGAGAACCCCAGTGGGGTAATTTACTGGGAAGCTAGTGTAGGGGCTCGGACCAGCCCTGCCTGCCCTGGGCTCCTGCCTTTTTCTAGGCTGCCTCATCTCTTGTGTAGCTGGCCCCATTCTGAGACTCCTGAGACACCATGATGAGGAGGAAGCCTTCTTTGTGATGCCCTAGCGAAGTGTCTGTTTTCACATTTCTGTTCAGTGACTAGATCATAACCTCCTTGAATCATGCAGACTTTGGACACTCATTAATGTCAGAATGAATCATGAATCTTTCCCAAACTTGCAAATCCTGCAAATCACCTGGAGTGCTGCTGGTTAAAATGATATTCCTGAACCACATCCAAGTACACTGAATCAGCAGGAGAAAGGTGTGGATATCTATTCCCTCGATAAGTAACCTAGGTGGTTCAGGTCTTCCAGACCCCTGTTCAGGGATCTTCCACCTCAGCACTGTGTCCCTGGGGCCTCAGAGTGGAGCCAGCTGTGCCAGAGACAATGCAGCCTGGAAAGGGGGATCTACTGTCAGAAGCCTGGGGTGGGCAAAGCCGACCCTAACCCCTCACACCAGCTTCCCAGGAGACAAGCCTGTTGGGGTTCTTAGTGGAGCAGCTGTCACATTCCCACTGACAGATGTGGGTAGGAAGGAAATGAGAGGATGAGGGGACATTTGTTAGAGATGGGTGCTTCGGTTGTCCAGACTACGCTCTCATCTACCACTTGGGCTTGCTTCTGCTTCTACTCAGGGCCAGCCCTGCCCTCCTTTCCCTGAGGTCCTGAAGTGAACTCATGTTGCTGTCAGCAGTTTGCCTGCTTCTAAGATGGTGTTGTCACCTGTTGGGCTGGAGACTCCAGCAGCTGCAGTGCCTGCCCGGTGGAGGGGTGGCCTGGAAGAGGCCATGACATGATCGCCATGTACTAGCGTATTATTTTGCACCCAGATACCGTTATTGTTTTCTAGAGTTACACTTTCAATGCATAAGCATAACAGCTATCTGTTATTTTATAAATTTCTGATACTCTCGATGAGCTTAGTAAGATTGATGGCCTTTGTAATTTTCTACTTTCTTTGGAGAAGGCTAACTGATACAGTAATTTTATTTAAAGAAAATAGAATAAAATTCCTTGTATCTTATAGTAATTATAAGAAACCATTGGATTTTTTTAAAAATTTGAGGTATATATGGGATTATAGTGATCTTATTTTTTCCATATTGAAACCTTTAGCTGTTTCATCATTCTCGGAATTATATCATTACTTTTCATTATCAGTTACTACCAGCTATGATTAAGAAGAC
Source organism: Galagoides demidoff (assembly GCA_963574575.1). Lineage (NCBI taxonomy): Eukaryota > Metazoa > Chordata > Mammalia > Primates > Galagidae > Galagoides > Galagoides demidoff. The sequence continues at coordinate 4,505 of CAUYQV010067068.1, forward strand.
AAAAATGGTATGGAAATAAAAGAATGATAGGATTACCAAAAGGACAATACAATAGTGAAATTGTCATACTCCAGTTTTCTTATTTTGTTCTCTCCTGTATTGTATCATGTTTCAAAAGGTATAAAAGACATGTCATTCTACTCTACCTCTGGCTTTCATTTAACCCAGTCAGAGTTTTTTATTTCCTCTCTGAAATAACAGAGAAGAAAGAAAATTAACAAAGGATGATGTTTCCTAATTTTCTATAGATGCTCACAGCGAGACTGAGAGCAGTACTCTAGACTCTAATGATGATGGTAAAATTGGTTATATAAGTAAAATCTCAGACTCTCTAAGTCTTCAGATGATTTTTTTATGAATCAGCATTATACAGAGGGTGCCAAATAATGTATACACATTTTAGGAAAGGAAACAACTATATTTAATTTTAATACTCAAGTTACATTTGACTTCTGTAATTATGAGAGGTGTTCAATGTGACTTACATTTATCTTTTGTTATTGGTGTATAATACAGTTCCTTTTCTTAAAATATGTATAAATTTTTTGGCACCCTCCATATGTCTATGGACAAAGAGGCAATATGGCATTCTAGAGTTAGTCGTTCCTCAAGAAGCCCTTTGTCATTCTTTCTATTGTGACAAACCCAGACCGTCCAAAAGGGCATCCCATTTGCTAAAATAGCTAAAACATCTTTTATTATGTTTATATATTAACATTTATTGACACAAAGAAGTGTGTTATGTTTAAATTCTTATTAAATATTTCAATATTTTTCATTATTCATTTATAATGACTTCTATAAATTATTTGTAACAAATCCAAAAATACATTTTTAAAAATAAGGGTTCATTAGACTCAGCTGGTGGAAGGTGCTGCTTGTCTCCACCTGTCTCTTGAGGATTAATGTGCCTGATACTTAAGGTTAAGAATCTGTGATATAAAGAATTAGTACCATTTATTTATTTGTCATTGCCAAATGCTCTTACTGGATTCTGGGATAGATTAGTAGACAAAGCAAAGGTCTGGCTCTCAAGGAGCTTATTATGGTCCTTTGGGAGGAGCCTGATAGTAAACAGACAAACAGTATTCCAAGGGGTTCTAGGGCCTGTGAGGAATAATTAAGCAGGGGAAGGAGAATAGAGAGTGTTTAGTGAAACAATGCTTAATATAGAATTTTTTTAATTTCAAAGTAACTTACATAACAGAAATGAAGTATTGAAAAGTTGAAATACTGTAGTTATTTTTCTGTGGGAGACTTGTTTATTATAATAGTGAATTGTTTTTAACTTTATCTAATTTTAACTTATTTTGCTCCAGGTGATTTTTTTAAAACAATATGATAGATATGTGTTAGTGTTTCTGATATAAATACAGTGTGAATGTTTATAACTGAATAAATTGAGACTCTTTAAAATATGTTCTTTTCTAGGGCTTCTTACATGGAATATTTGAACGTCTAAAACAGTTTCTGGAATGCAGTAAGTACTTCCATTTTAGTTATTTTTACTGTAGACTCTTTATTAACATCTTATTTATTATTCATTAATAGCGAGGATTAATAAGGGTTAATGAATCATTATTCATTAATAGTTTCTTCTTTGCACTTTTTATTTATTTATTTTTTTGAGACAGAGTCTCAGTATATCACCCTCAGTAGAGTGTTGTGGCGTCACAGCTCACAGCTCTCAGCTGATAGCAAACTCTAGCTCTTGGGCTTATGGGATTCTCTTGTCTCAGCCTCCCAAGTAGCTGGGACTACAGGCGCCTGCCACAATGCCCGACTGTTTTCTTGTTGTAGTTGTCACCTGTTTAGCAGACCTGGGCTGGGCACCCTACCCACTGAGCTACTGGCGCCACCCTGATCTGCACTTTCAAATCTTCAAGCCCCTTGTGTGAACTCTTAAAAGCGGAAAGATACTGTGTGTTGCCAATTTTTGTATCTTGATAATTAACTTTCTGAAGTTAAATTGGAAGCGTAGCTTTTTTTCGTATACGGTAGTCCCCCCTTATCCTCGGAGACTACCACCTAAGACCCTCCAGTGGATGCTTGAAACTGCAGATACTACTAAACCCTGTGTGTACTAAATTTTTTATGATTTTCACAATCCAGACAACTACCCAGGGACTAATGACCAGGTAGCATACACAGTGTGGATATACAGGACAAAGGGAGAATTCACATCTCAGGTGGGGCAGAGTGGGACGGTGTGAGATTTCATCATGCTACTCAGAATGGCATGCAATTTAAAATTTATGAATTATTTCTGGAATTTTCAATTTAATATTTTTAGACCACAGTTGACTCCAAGTAACTGAAATTACAGAAATGAAACTGGAGATAAGGGAGGAATACTATTACCTGTTTTATGAACTTTTTAAGAACCCTATTTTTTGTCCATTCCTTCTATATTTCTACTGCAGCTTTCATTTTCCAGACAGACATCTGTAACAGTCATACATTTAATAAATATTATCTGTAGTCTATGTGCCCGATGCTGTTCAGACTTCCTGGAGACTCTCTTTCTTTTAGTGCATTTTACCTGTCACTGACACAGATTTTCCAAGTGGCAGTTTGATTTTATAAACCTCCACTGGCTTACCTTTAGGATCCTTTTGTAATCCACTACCACACACAAGAGAATTTACATGCATTCTCTTGTATGTAAATGTAAAGAACACATACATTTGTGTGTATTTTACTGGTGGTCTGTTTGTTATTGTCTCCTCTTCCTTGTATTGTAAGTACCTTTGTTTAGGACATGCACTCATGCATGTGGCCTATGTGTATACACATGACAGAGTGTCCCTAAAGTCACCATATGTGGGTAAATGGGAAATTGCAACTGAATATACCTTTATTTACAAAATGTTCTCTGCATTTTGGCTACCTCTTTGCAAAATTTTTCTACCCTGAGAGGGTATCTTGGTCTACTCAATTTTAGGGAGTTGCTGATTGTTTTATGTCAGTCATTTTCAATTTAGAAAAACATACCCAGGAACTGTCCTGGGTATTATATATACAAAGATAAATAAGACAGCTTATGTCATGTAATTTTTCTAAAAATGGTCACTTTTCTCTGGTCTTCCTGGTGTGGATAGAAGAAGGAAGTCTTTCCAGGAGAGGAAAATGAGATAAATGAACTAATGGGATAGGAAGAGTATGGTTAGAGAACAAAGTAGTTGATGGGCGGATGTACATTATTCTGAACGTACAAAAAAATTAATTATGTCTGAGAGTCTGGGCACAATGGCTCATGCTTACAATCCTGGCACTCACCCTGACCACCCTGAGCAAAAGTGAGGACCCCCCCCCCATCTCTACCAAAAATAGAAAAACTAGCTTGGTGTTGTGGCAGTGCCTGTAGTTCCAACTACTCTTCAGCTACTTAAGAGGCTAAGGCAAGAGGATTGCTTGAGCCCTAGAGCTCGAGGTTGTTGTGAGCTATAATGCCATGGCACTCAACCCCAGGGTGACTGAGTGAGACTCTTTCTCAAAAAAAAAAAAAAATTGCATCAGAGAAATTATTAGAAGCAATTTGTCAGATTGTGTATGAAAAGTGATGATGAGTATATTACTCTTTGAGGGCTTTGTTTTTACACATTTTTGTTGCTTGAAACACATTTTAATTATGATGTAGTTTTTAAAAATGTGATTTATGGTCTATTGCTAAAATTGCTACCTTTTTACTTTAAAATGGGTTCAGTTTATGTCTTAGGATTAATTTTATGTGATGTGGCATCAAGGATTACGTGTTATTGAGTACAAATTTTGAAATTGGTTCTTAACAATGAATTCATAATACAAAATATGCAAGACTATAACTGGCAATTCTTTTTTGTCAAAGTTTCAGTATTGTATTGGTTGTAAATTTATAGAATATCATTTACTTGCACTAATATTTGAAATGTATTTTTAACAGGTAGAAATATAGGTACAGATAATATATGTAGAGATAGACTGGAAAAGACCATCATTCTTTTTACTAAAGTGGTAAGTTTTCTTTTTATTTTAAGTATGTTTTCTCAAATAAAATACATATGCTCAAATTTAAAATCGAATATGATATTTGTATAAACATATGTTTTTACTTTAGTGTAAGGAAACTTGTGTCCTCTGTGAGCAACACAGCTCACAGCAACCTCAAACTCTTGAGCTAAAGCGATTCTCTTGCCTCATCCTCCCAAGTAGCTGAGATTACAGGCACCTGCCACAGTTGCAGTTGTCAGTGTTGCTTAGCTGGCCTGCGCTGGGTTCAAACCCGCCAGCCTTGGTGCATGTGGTGCTGAGCCCCTTATCAACTATTTGATACATCAAAATATAGTTCATGTAGGAAAGGCAGGATAATTTTTAAATTCTTTCCCTTTATTACTTTTTAAAGGCCTATCTATTATATACTTTTTATATCATTGTTACCCATTGTTATCAAATTAGGTATGAAGTGGCTCTGTTTTGGTCCTTGTACTGGAAATAGTAGAAAGTTCTTATTATGAGATAATAGTCTAATGTAATCCACATTATATGATGTACCCCAGGAAGCATTATAGTACACGTAAAACCACGCATGTATTGTCCACCGAAGTTCAAAACTTGCTAAATGTTGATTAGTAAAGTTATAATTGGAGCGATTCTATTCCAATATGAATTTTGGGAAAATATGTTTTCATCTTTTCTTTGTAGCTGTTGGACTTCTTGGATCAGCATCCCTTTTCATTTACACCTCTGATTCAGAGATCACTGGAATTTTCTGTAAGCTATGTTTTTACGGAAATTGGTGAAGGCGTTACGTTTGAACGATTCATTGTCCAATGCATGAATCTTATTAAGATGATTGTGAAAAATTATGCATATAAGCCATCCAAAAATTTTGAAGGTAATGCTTTACTGGTAGTTTTCTTTTAATCTAATTATGAAGTAATGGTGTTTTTTCATTTTTTAAAATTTATTTATTTTAGTCTGAGAAGGTGTTGCTAGGAATGAAATAGTGATGAGGATTATATTCTTTAATATATTCATACCCCAGCTTTAATAGTGCATTTAGTAAGCTGTTTTTATTGTATAATAAAATTGGTTGAAGCTTAGAGACTTTAAGAATTGGATGCAGTAATCACTGCCGCTCATTTGTAGGCTGTATTTATTCAAATAATTGCAAGCTCTCTTTGACTTTCTATAAAGAGACAAATGCTTTTAGGCAGGTTAAATTGTTTATTATATTATTTAGAATTCATTCAGAAGATGAATGAAGAAATCTCATAGGAGAGAAAAGAAAGGCCTGTGCGTTAGTCCCTTCAAAATGCTCTGGTAATATAACCTGGTAATAACAAGCTATAGTAATAAGATAGAGTCAGAACATATGTGGGTATGAATAAAGGAAAGAGTGCCTTGGAGATATGTTTATAAATACAAATGAGAATTAATTATATACAAATGTATGTTTTTCCCTGAGATTGTATTTTTAATTTATTTAAGCCACATAATCCATTTAGATAGAATGTTTGCCTGTATAGTTAACTTGAAAATTTTATTTTTCTAGATAGCAGCCCTGAAACTCTTGAAGCCCATAAGATTAAGATGGCGTTCTTCACATATCCCACTTTGACAGAGATATGTAGAAGATTAGTCTCTCATTATTTTCTCTTAACTGAAGAGGAACTGACAATGTGGGAAGAAGATCCAGAAGGCTTTAGTAAGAATTAATTTTTCATTTTTAGCAGGGCTTTCTTCCCCTTTCTAGCAATAGGTAATCTAGGTGAATAATATGTATAATAATGTTGTATTTTAATACAGCAGTTTTGATTTGGAATTTGAGTTTTTTAAAATTAACTTATTCTTTAAAACCAGCAGCATGCTTTTACTATCCCCCGTAAACAAAAACAACAGAAATTAACTTATTCTTTCTTTGCTATCCATTAGATAAAAATGACAAGCAAATAATGAATGACTATGCAGAATTTTATCCAGAAAGAGACCTTTCTTAACTTTTAGATTATGTTACAAATGTAATTTTAGTTCATTTAGAAAATAGGACCTTGTACAACCCAGTGTATCGTTTTGTTTTTGCTTTTCCTCTATAAAATCTTATGTTTCAATTACTGGGTTTTTTTGCAGTTTTTGGCTGGGGCTGGGTTCTAAACCCACCACCTCCGGTATATGGGGCTGACGCCCTATGCCTTGAGCCACAGGCGCCACCCTAATTTGCTTTCTTTATGTAGTATATATAATACTGTAACATGAAGCATTGAATCTTTCGGTGTTTAAAAGTCCTATAGTATTTAATGTTTAAAAGTAACATTGACTCTTTTGATGTTTAAAAGTCCTAAATGTAAGAAATTTTAGAAAGTGTGATTAGTCATTTTAACTTGTGAAACATGATTGCTGTAATAAAATGAATTGATTTTCAGGTGATATCAAATATCTGGAAATGATAGACTCTTTGGGCTTTACTGAATAAAGAATTTTTAATGAAAATGAGAATGCTTATAGCTATAATAAGCAATTTATAGGTTAACTGTGAGATGCACAAGGATGATCTGTAACGTTAAAGCCTGTGTTCCTGATAATTTGATTTTGGGTTTAAAACAATTCAGAAATATTATACTGATACTATACAAATCTTTTTTTTTCAAACTGAGGTTTTGAAAGCATCATTATTGCATATTTTTAATTGCAGCAGTGGAAGAAACGGGAGGCGATTCTTGGAAATACAGTTTAAGGGTAAGTATTAATTGAAAAAATAATTGATGGGAAAGATAAACCTTTTTAAAGCCAAAATGACATTATTAAAGATTTCAAACATTAAGTCAGTCAAATAGGAAACTGTTTATAATTATAAGAAACTATATTTGAGAGGAAAGTATGTAAATTCTTTTTGCTAACTTAGGGTTTACAAGTTGAATTGCTTAGGGAATAATTGTCAGTGCACAAAGGGAAAATGTTTGTGAAAATAAAAGCTGCTGGTTTTGGCTGGAGTGTTTTTTTCCCCCTCCTTAATATTTCATTAATAGATCTTCTTCTGATACATTATTTCTCTTATTATCTAGTGTGAATCTCAGAGACCAGCCCATTGCTTTCAAATATAGGATGCTTTTAAAACACATTTGTTAATATGGCAAACATTTGACTTTTAGGGACGATTTGCCAAATGTGGTCTTTCAGCTGTTCTTTTGTTAAAACTTACATAATTTACATTATTTTCCATTGGTTTTCTAAAAATGTATCTTAATGATTTTAAATTTATAAGCTTATCACTCATTGTAAATGAGATGAATTAATGGTGATTTTAAAACTTTAAAAAATTTAATTTTTAAGATTTGTCTTATGGAGAAATTCAAACATATTAAGAAATAGGAGACAATAATATCATTAGCCATTCATGATAATCTGATTCAGGGGTGTCCAACCTGTGGCCCATGGGCCACATGCTGATTTTGTGAAGACTTTTTTTATCTGTCTGTGGTGGTGGATATCATGAAAAGTATACATGAACCTTTTTGTGCTGAGTAGCTTTCATTAATGTTTGTGTATTTAATGTGTGGCCGAAGATAACTCTTACTCTTCTAATACGTGGCAGAGAAGAAAAAAGATTGGATACCTCTGAATTAGTTATTAATTCATGGCTACTCTAGTTTCATGTAATCTTGCCCACCCCTTCAACTTGTGTTATTTTGAAGCAAATATCTGAGGTGACATATCATTTGTACATATTTGTGTATGTACATTAAGATCTGATGGTTAAGTCCATGAACTCATCCCAGAAAAAGTGCTGCAGCCCGCGTTGCTGAATGTCACTATAGTTACCTCTGAAGTACTGCTCCTGAGAAGCTGTGCACCAATGCCAGCACCTAGCCCACCCTTCAAAGCAATTTTAGAACTCTTTTTCTGGGATGATCATCAGAACTGTTGTACGGCACACAAAAACATGCAACAGTAATGAACACTACTCAGAAAGACACTACATGTTGACAGAAACACGGTGTGAGACACTGAAACACCAAGGTTGTGAAATCTTACCAAGTTGTTTGTACGGTGTTGCCAAGGTGAGCACATAGTGGCAAGTTCACGAACTTAATTGTCAGACCTAGTATGACAACTTTATGCGGCACTTATTCTAGAATGAGTTTGCGAACTTAATTAAGTCAGACCTTGTGTCTATCATGTAAGATTTCTTTTAAAACATAACAGTGTCTTTATTCTGTTATATAATTTTCAACATATTAAATATTGGATAGTCATTTCTAGTACCTAACTATGGGTGTGGCTACAGAGTGTTCTTTTAAATGTCAAGTGTAATTAATTTAAAAATATAAATCATATGCTGTCTGTAGTTTTAAGTTTTTGAAATAAGGAAATAAACCTGATTATAAATTAAATTATTGATTTTATTTTCCATTTTGTTATAGAAAATATTAATCTTTTTTAAAATAAAAAACTGGAAACATTATCAAAATTTTAGGATTTTAAGTATGAGTATTCTCTGCTTTATTGTAGAATAAATATACTGTAGATACGGTATATCATTCCTGTTAATAAGAAATTTGTTTTCCCCTCCTAGCCATGCACTGAAGTACTGTTTATAGATATATTCCATGAATATAATCAGACTCTTACTCCTGTACTTCTAGAAATGATGCAGACCCTTCAAGGTAGGATGTATTTTGTGATCCTTTGATTTATTGATTTAATTAATGTTCAGTTAAAATACTCTCCAGTGTCTACTGTGTAAAGTGCTCTGTTTTCTAGGATATATTATGGATATGAGTTTGGAAAGAGTGTGTTCTTTTTTGAAGGAGTGGCATTTTACATAGACCTTGAGTTACAGTTTGGAATATGATAGTTAAATTTTGCTGTCATAAACGTAGTAGCGCAAGCCAAACAGCAGTCATATTTCTTGGGGAAACTATAGAGCATGTTGTGAGAAGTCGTGAGAAATGGCGAAAACAGCGTGTTAGCTTTTGTTAGAATGGTGACAGTGGGACCAGGAAGAAGGTGATGGATTTAAGGGAATGATGAAGTAAATTTTTGGCACTTGATTGTGCTTTGTATACAAGTAATTAATTATTTAACATTAATTAAGATTACCTAACGATTTCTTACTTTTCTGTAGACTTTAAGTTGTTAGGGGCATTGATAACATCCATTTTGTTCATACTTTATTTATCCTGTGTGGCATACCCAGTAACTATTTGTTGGCTTTTACCAATTTATTGAATTATGCTGGTCAAGGGAAGGTTGTCAGAGATGATCCTGAATTTGAGTTTCAAGGACAGTGAAACAGTTATCTCAGTAGTGCAGCAGTTCTCTACCTGTGGGTCGCGACCCCTTTGGGGGTTGAACGACCGTTTCACAGGGATCGCCATCCTCCGTATCAGATATTTACATTACGATTCATAACAGTAGCAAAATTACAGTTATGAAGTAGCAAGGAAAATAATTTTATGGCTGGGGGTCACCACAACATGAAGAACTGTATTAAAGGTCGTGGCGTTAGGAAGGTTGAGAACCACTGCATTAGTGGGTGTTGGAGATAAAGATGAACTTTTGGAGTGCTTGTAGATAAGAGCCTTGGGCAGAGTACTGTGTTTTGCTGTGTATATAATGCATGCTTCCCTCCCCCCCCCAATTTTTAAGGGGAAAGATAAAGGATATACTGTATAAATGGATGAGGGGGGCCCAACTGGCCTCCTCTCTGCCCCTGAGCCTGGGGTTCTAGTCTGGGAGGATGCGAATCTGTGAGAGTGGGCCAGGCCATCCTCTGCTGAGTGCTATGATCAAGGGAGGTCGTGGTAGAGGTTCTGGTGAGTCCAGGGGGAACTAGGAGCCCTGGGAACCCTCCGAGCTACCCCTGAGCTGAGCTAGCGTAGACTCCCAATTTTTTCTTCTAATGTTTTCATATTTCACAGTGGCTATCAGTTTTCTGTTTGCACTTTTATTTTATTGTCATTCTTTATTTAGTGTACTGTCATAAACAAGTCTATTTTGTCTATTTAGAGCTTCCTTGTGAATTGCTTATTCTTATTCTTTGCTTATTTTTTTCCTGTTGTGTGATTAGTCTTTTATTCTTTCTTTTAAGAATTTTTTTACACTGAAGCAATAAAACAATAGTTAGCAGTTTTTGTGGTATATGTTTTTCTAGGATATTGCTTGTCATAACATTTTCCAAATATGATATAATGGTTTATAATATTGTTTGTGGCTTTGTATATTGGACTTATTTTTCTAATGGTGGTAATAATAAAACTTTCTCTTTCTATCTTTATGCATATTTAATATCACAGAGAATGTACTTAACTGAATTGGGAAACTAACAATTTGTATTTAAATGAAAAATATATTTTAAAAAACTAGTTTTATTTGCTTTTACTGATACTTATCTTTTAGGGCCCACGAATGTGGAGGATATGAATGCACTGTTAATCAAAGATGCTGGTATGTTAAACTCAAGTGATTTAGAAGTATTTTTCAATGGACAGAGAGTTTATTTATGACAGGTTTTATGCTAGGAGAATTGAGATATAAAAGTAGTGAACATACAAAACTCTTTGGTGGAGGGTGTGATCCAGTAAGCATATGATTAATTCTAACACCTTATGGGAAAGTTAATCCTAACGCAGGCAGTAATAAAGAGGTTAGTGTGCTTATGGCAAGACTCCTAAAGAAGTGTAATGGCGGCTGGTGAGGTAATGCTATAATCCTAGCATGCTGGGAGGCCGAATTGCCGGAGCTCCGAGTTTGAGACCAGCCTGAGCAAGAGTGAGACCCTGTCTCTAAAAAAATAGCCAGGCGTTGTGGAGAAAGCCTATAGTTCCAGCTATTTGGAGCCTGAACCCAAGACTTTGATGTGAGATCACAGTATAAGAAGGAATTAGCTGTGTGGGGGAAGAGGGAGGTGTTGGATGGGAAGGGGGTTCCAGGGGATGGAGCAGTATGTATTGTAGAAAGACTTGAAGGTGAGAGGAATAAGCACACTCAGAGTTTGAATTGTGAATATTTGGTTTAACTGGAACAGAGCATTTAAGGGGTTATGGGGAGAAATGAGGCTAAAGATAAGCAGGAACCAGATCATAAAATATTGCATCTACTTAGAAACATGTATTATTTTATAATAATAATTTAACTTGAATATTTCAGAATGAATTTAATTTCTGTTTCCAAGTATCAAGGTGTATTTAGGTTAAAAATGGAATGAAGTAACTTAAGTAAGATTTCTAAAATGTCTATTTAAGTAATTGCCCTGATTAACGTGTCATATATGTCACTTAACATCTTACATGTTTTAACCTAGTCCCTTTGGTTTGTTTCTTACATCTATTATGACCCAGTATCTGCAATCTTTAATTGAAAAAAAATTTTTTTTCTCAGTGTACAATGCTGTTGGATTGGCTGCTTATGAGCTTTTTGACAGTGTTGATTTTGATCAGTGGTTTAAAAACCAACTTCTTCCAGAATTACAAGTCATTCACAATAGGCAAGTATAAAATTTTGTGTTTATTTTACACTTACTTTATCTTACTGATTTTCTAATGAATTAAAGAAGGCATTAAATTGCTTCTAAGTTTAAAAATGTCATAATATGACTTAGTAGGTAAAGTCTGGTGTAGAAAGGAGTAAGACTTGTGAATTCTCTTTTTGAAAGATAAATAAAACAGCTGGCTATTATGTAGCATTTGACATTGTATAAGGTAGTTGGCAGGAGAAAAGATGTAGGACTTTACAAAAAGATGAGGGAAGGTGGAGGTCTGTGAGTTCCAGAAAGAAACTATCCACAAAGAGAAGGCACTCAGCAGTTCTGACACCTGGTGTCAGAAGTCGTCTAACCAGAGTAACATCCATGAAGGTAACTGTCTTGGGATCACACAATATACTGCAAGTCTGGGGGGGAAGGAGTAGAATAGGACTTAGAGACACCAGGGCAAAAGCATTTGCATACCATGTTAGGTTCTCATGGAGGTACCTAATTCAGTAGTACAAATTCATATTGTAAACATTTAGAGCCGCAGAATCATAGATCTGGAGATGCTTTGAAAGTAATTTTAACCAGTTAGTAGCTATTTATGGCTGCAGTTATAAATATTCTCAACACTTGGATGTGCAATGTCCTATAGAGTCAGTAGTGAATAAAATAGACTTACTTACCTTTGCTCTAGGGGGCTAGTGAGCCTTTGATGGAGAGAAAGCTTTTCACTGGGGAGACAAATGTGCAGTTTAATTATCCTTAAACCCGGCTCGGCGCCTGTGGCTCAATCGGCTGAGGCGCCAGCCACGTACACCTAAGGTGGCAGGTTCGAGTCCCCAGCCCGGGCCGCCAAACAACAATGATGGCTGCAACCAAAAAATGGCCGGGCGTTGTGGCGGGCGCCTGTGGTCCCAGCTACTTGGGAGGCTGAGGCAGGAGACTCGCTTGAGCCCAGGAGTTGGAGGTTGCTAATGATGCCATGGCACTCTACCCAAGGGAATAGCTCGAGGCTCCGTCTCAAAAAAAAAAAAAATTATACTTAAACCCTAGAGTCTATGGAAGTTTAAAACCTCCATTAACCATTAGAGAAGCTCCCTACATGTGGCTGTCAAACACTTGAAATGTGCTTAGTGCAACCAA
>CAUYQV010067069.1:0-11670 GCA_963574575.1 Galagoides demidoff
AACTGAGAAAATGACATGAAGGCTGTGTTGATCAGTTTGATGGAAGTATTTCAGATTGCATGTGAAAACACCACACTGTACCCCAGAAGTGTATTAATGTGTACCTAGTTATCATTCAATAAAAAAATTAAAAAAAAAAAATAGGATGAAAGTTGTTCAGTTATCAATAACATGTAAAAGCATGATATTATATAAAAAAGCACGATAAATGCATAAAGTATTTTTAAAAGAAAAAGTGTAAAGGATTATTATGCAAGAAATAAGACTCTACCATGAATTGATCATAAGAAACATGAAAATCTCAGATGCTTTTATTTATTTGTTTTTTTTTTTTTTTTGGCCAGGGTTGGGTTTGAACCCACCACCTCTGGCATATGGAGCTGGCACACTACTCCTTGAGCCACAGGCACTGCCCTCAGATGCTTTTATAAATGATAAATGTGTATAAATGGTACCAAACATTTAGAGACCTTCCTAGACTCATTAAGAAAAATAATGCTGTTGGGTGGCACCTGTAGCTCAGGGGATAGGGCACTGGCCACATATACACCCAGGCTGGAGGGTTTGAACCCAGCCTGGGCCAGCTAAACAACAGTGACAACTACATTAACAACAACAACAATGACAAAAAAACACAGCCAGGTGTTGTGGCAGGCACCTGTAGTCCCAGCTATTTGGGAGACTGAGGCAAGAGAATTGCTTAAGAGTTTGAGGTTGCTGTGAGCTGTGATGCCAAAGCACTCTACCGAGGGTGACAGAGTTAGACTTTGTCTCAAAACAAACAAAAAGAAAAATAACACTGTCTATCACTGCTATTAGCCTGATAATTATATTCAACTAATTATAAAAAAATTCATGAAAATAATGATCAATAAACAAACATTGTCAAAAGCCTTCACTAGAAAATGAAAAATAATAAATTTAGAGTAACTGTTCTGCTATTCAACAGGTAAAAAGCATACAAAAGCACAAGGAATTCTTACCTTAGATACTGGCTGTCATACTATTGTAACATTAGAAAACCAAGTTTATTTTTTCTTTTTGCTTGACTACATTATCTGGTTTTGACCTACTTTTTGATCTTCATCTGCCACTACATTTTCCTTTGCCTTGTAGCATCAAGTAGTGCTGAATTCCTTGTATTTCTTGGCCACATCACACTTTTATGCCTCTATGACTAATTTCTATCCATGAAAAACTCTTCCCTGACCTTGTCTGCCAGGTGAAGTCCCATGTGTCTTTGAAGTAATTAGCAGAACAAGTTCCCTAGGTAAAGCCACTTCCTCCTCCCCACCCTACTATCCCCTAATTTCCTCCTTCCAACTTACTATCAGCTCCTACTTAAGATTAATCACCTTTACTGTCATACTTTGTATATGTCACTACTGCTGGATTCTTGGATGCTCTTCATTCAGACATTCATCAAGCTTCCCCCTCCAATACCAGACATTACATTCCTTGGAAGCTGTGACTTTCTATTCCTAGCTTTTCTCTCACAGTGCCTCCTACATAGAAGGCAGTCAATAAATATATTGGTGAGTAAAAGAATGATCCAAAATTGCTTAGCAATTTTGCTAATACTTAAATTTGTCATTAGTGCAGTCAGTTAAGTTCTTGGGGAAAGATAAAAATTTAAAAATCTTTAGAATTTAAACAATGTTAACAGAAATAGAAGTTGGCCATGTATTGAAGTCAGTTTTGTGAGCTTCTACAGTTAAGAAAAGTAAGTATTATTAGTTCATATCAGTAAAACCATAAAAAAAGACAATGGGTTATTGGAGATTAAAAAACAAAACTATTTCCTTATTTGGTAATAAAAAGAATGTAAATGCAGAAAAAAAAGACTATCTCTAGAGAACATTAAGAGACAATGGTATTTTCAGACATACTAGTTCAATTCCACAGAATTAAACTTTATTATTATCACAAAGTATTACATATCAGAGAGAATTACATTTATTGCTTTTATATCTTTTTTGAAAGGACAGAGATTTGCTAAACCAATATCCTTAAAGGTGTGCAATAAAAGTATTCCCCCAATAGGCGGCGCCCGTAGCTAAGTGGGTAGGGCGCCGGCCATATACCCTGAGGCTGGTGGGTTCCTGGTCCAGGCCAGCTAAGACAACAAGGACAATTGCAACAACAACAAAAATAGCCGGACATTGTGGAGGGCGCCTGTGGTCCCAGCTACTTGGGAGAGTGAGGCAAAACGCTTAAGCTCAAGGGTTTGAGGTTGCTGTGAGCTGTGATGCCACAGCACTCTACCCAGGGCAACAGCTTGAGACTCTGTCTCAACAACAACAATGAAAAATTCCCCTAGTAATTATAAGGAAGCTCCCCAAAATACCAATAACATCACTAACAGGGATAAATTGCCATTCCTTGAAAAGAACAGTTGAATAAATTAAAACTGATGTAGTAAAAAATACATTAGAGTCACTGTAGAAGTGCTACACATATCCAGGACCTGTTTAAATAATTACTCTTTGAATACACAGACTCTTTTTGTATACATCCAAGCCAAGGGGATGTTTAAGCACAAGAAAAAAATTCTTGAATAGCACTGCCATGTCTTTAACTCTGGAGACTTAAGTGTTCCAGTTATAGAGCAGAGCGTTAGGTAAATGTCTACTCTAGGAGAGGTCCTACTGCAATGATTATTATCAATGGCATAATGGGCTGCAACCATTTTAAAGACCACAAAACTTGGATCATTTAGCTGGTGAGACATTTTATTTAAAGAATTACCTTCTTTTGAAGCATAAATGATCTTAACTATAGACCTCAAGAGTATTTAACAACTAACATATTTGTCCATGAACTCTAAGACCTTCATTTACAAAATATAAAGAACAAATAGTACAGGATATTGAGAGCTCCCTATGGAATCACTAACATAGGTAATAAAGTAGGTAATAACGTAGGTAATGCAAATGTTCAAAACTGATCCCCAGCAAAACTAGAGACCTCGCCAGCACCTAGATTCTCATAGTTGCCCCCTACTGCTCTCCTGTGGCTATCACTTTCCTGGCCTTATGGTAGGAAGTATGTATGAGCTTTCAGGGTTATAACCACATACTGACTCCTTTTTGGAGGGGATACCAAGCTATGTCTCCTCCCAGACAAAATCTGTCATTGTCTTCAAGTCAAAGTTATCTTAGCTGACTTTTCTCCTTAATAGACTCTATGCTCACATGAAGTGAAAACCCTCACTAATGATTTCTGAAAATTATCTTCACTAAATTATAATGCCCTCTGATAGAAAATATACTACTGACTAATCAATTAAAATGTAAAACCCGTGTGCATGTGCTATTCAGTCTTATTCATGTATCAGAGGCATTTTCTGCTGGTCCTAGCTTCTTACCTATCAAGTAAGCTCTTAAGAGTTGTACCATAACCAAGCCAGGCAGGGAGCAAGGCCATTTGGAATTCTTCTATGCCATAAGCTCCCAGCTGGTGAATAAAGCCCTTCCTCTAATTAAAAAAAAAAAAAAGAGTTGTACCATAGTCTGATACAAACCAAATCATAAATCACTACCTAAAGAATTTTTTGGGGGGAGACAGAGTCTCAATATGTTGCCATTGGTAGAGTGCCAAAGCATCACAGCTCACAGCAACCTCAAACTCTTGGACTTAAGTGATTCTCTTGCCTCAGCCTCCCAAGTAGCTGGGACTACAGACACCCACCACAACACCCAGCTATTTTCCGGTTGTGGTTGTCATTGTTGTTCAGCAGGCCTGGGCCAACTCAAACCCGCCAGCCTCAGTGTATGTAGCTGGTGCCCTACTCACTGAGCTACGGGTGCCGAGCCACTTCCAAAAGAATTTTTTTAAAAACCCACAGTAATTATAAACTTCAAAAACATAGACAATAAATCCATCTACCCTGTTTTACTACAACAAAGCACTAGCTGCCTATCATGGGCCAGGCACTATGCTAGAAGTTAGTGAACAAAGAGGATATAAGACTTGTTCATATGTGCATGTACATGCTAAGTAGTGTAATAAAGTGTTTTAAGTATATTAGGTGGAAGAGTAGAGATGGGTATTCTTGGGGTAAAAACCTGGGCCTGAAAGAGAAGGGGATTCAGGAATAAAGAATTTGGTTTAGTTGGGCACATGTAGTGTCCTAATTGTCAGTGTGGCAGAAGAATAAGGTACAGATAGAGGATGAAGCTGGGGAAAAGTATAGGTATCTTACAAAATCACAGTGAGAAATAAGTACACATGAGGCTGCAAGGCTAAGATGAAAAGAACTGCTGCAGGTGGTAAAAAAATGTAAAACTTGTTTCAATAGGCAGTTAAGAGTGATCCTAAGCCTTTTAGCATACCAATGCTCCTTGACTTATGATGGGTCATATCCTGATAACTCCTAAGTTAAAAACATCATAAGTTGAAAATGCACTTAATATACCTAACTTACTGAACACCACAGCTTAGCGTAGCCTACACTTGCATTAGCCTATAGTCAGGCCAAAACCCTGTAACACAAGGCCTATTATATAATAAAGTTATTATAAGGAATTTTGAATCAAAATCCAAAATCTGAAGTACAGTTTCTACTGAATGGCCCATGGAGTTTGCACCATCATAAAGTTGAAAAATTGTAACTTGAACCACCTTAAATTGCAGACTGTCTGTACTTAGGCTTGTATTTTAGAAGAGCATTACCAGTGTCAATGAAGACAACAATAGTGATGGCAACATCAACTATCATGCAGCTACCACATTCTGGCTCTTGCTACATGACAGACAGGTTGCTTAGTACTTCATGTGGATAGTTTCTTTTTTTTTTTTTAGATGGAGCCTCAAGCTATCCCCCTGGGTAGAGTGCCATGGCATCACAGCTCATAGCAACCTCCAACTCCTGAGCTCAAGCGAGTCTCCTGCCTCCGCCTCCCATGTAGCTGGGACCACAGGCACCCGCCACAATGCCCGGCCATTTTTTGGTTGCAGCCATCATTGTTGTTTGGCGGGCCCAGGCTGGGGATTCGAACCCGCCACCTTAGGTGTACGTGGCTGGTGCCTTAGCCGATTGAGCCACAGGCGCTGAGCCCAGGTGGATAGTTTCATTTAATCCTTACAACAATACTTAGGTTTGGTACTATTATCTTTTTTCACAGATTAAATTAAAGATAGCCCATATTTATTGATGTTACCTTCTGAAAAATGATCTACAAAAGATAGTAGATATATAAAATTATGTAGTTTCTCAATAAGCTCATTTTCTCCTAACATGAAATGGCAAAAATATTGATGGGGGCACCCTAAGAGGTTTTATAATGTTCTATCACAATGAGAGGCAACTGCATTAGTGGACCCAATCACATTTTGTTTAGTTTTGGCTCTCATACTTTTGCAACAGGTTCTTTACATTTGATAGAAGTACAGGGATAACAAACTGTGACTAACTGAAGAAAAATCATTGACTTCTGATAATTTGTCTGATAAAGTTAAACAGAAACCCAATTCTGGCATTTAAGAAAAAATCAAATCTAAAAAGATTAGAAGAAATTAAATGTTATTGGTTGTAGTAGAAAAGGATACTTAAACCTAGGAATAAAATATTTTCTAAAGATGCTACTTAATTGTAATATCCCCCATATAGTATATTTTAGAATATTAAATCTGTGTAATATACATATATAGATACAAAGCCCCAAACTGTAACCTACAAGAAGTGAAAGAGACATGCTGCACTCCAAGCACTCAAACTCCACCCATATTTTCGATACATTCTTTCCTGATCTTCTTATTCCAATGTAATTTCTTGGTCCTTGGAACTATCACACTATTTTATTTATAACCGTACTAGAATACTTTATCTTGTATATAAATGAGGTCTGACAATTAACTTTGTGAACTTGCCCCAATATGCTTACGTTGACAGCACTGTACAAATAACTCAGTAATTTTGGTATATTAGTGTCTTACAGTTTTGTCTGTGTCAATGTGTGGTGATGTCTTGCTGAGTGGTGTTCATTATTGTTATCATATGGTAAATTTATAATTTACATACTTCTCTCAAATTATATTTTGTAATAAGATAGGATAGGAAGAAAACTTAAGATATGTTGGTTAATTTTATGGAAACTGCTGGGTCATGGGACCCATTTTTTTGTCAAACACCAGTCTAGATGTTACTGTGAAGTTTTATTTTTAGATATGATTACCATTGGGTAAAGCAAATTACCCTCCATAATGCCATGGGCCTCCTCCAATCAGTTAAAACACTTTAAGAGAAAAGACAGGTCCTCTGAAGGAGGGAATTCTGCCTTTAGCCTCAGACTGCATCAATTGTTCCTTGGGTTTCCTACAAATACTGGACTCGCTGCCCCCACGATTATGTGAGCTAATTCCTTAAAGTAAATCTGTTTTCTATTTATACATAGCCTATTGGTTCTGTTTCTCTGGGGACCCTGAATAACACAACATGATTATATAGTATAACTTTTGAAAATTTCTACATATAATAAATCTCATATTAAAAAGGAAAAAAGAGGCCAGGTGCAGTGGCATGCCTGTAATCTAAACACTTTGGGAGGCTGAGGCAGGAGGATTATTTGAAGCCAGGAGTTTAACATATGCCTGAGCAAAGAGTAAAACCCCACCCCACCCCACCCCTGCAACAAATTTAAAAATTAGCTGGGCATGCTTATACTCCTAGCTACTAGGGAGGCTGAAGCACAAATGCTTGAGCCCAGGAGTTTGAGATTACAGTGAGTATGAGGACACTGCATTCTAGCCTGGGTGACAGACAGAGCAAGACCCTGTCTAAAATAAGGGAAGAAAAGGAGGGAGGGACGATCATATTTAACATTTGCATATTCAGAAGTCATAGTCAAAATGTCTTTAAGATTAAACCTGAAATATCTCTCTGGGCCAACAGTTAACCTACAGTCTGCCTGGTCTTCCCTATCAGTGTTGCATTTCAATTCTAATTGCATGATAAAACCAACAAATTGAGCCCAAGAGACAAATGAAAAGAGTGCCTAGCTGAAAAAAAACCAGAGGTCGCAAGAAAATGCTTTTCAAGTACAAGTAATGCAAGAAACAAGTGAAGTGAAGGAGACGTTTCAAAGCTTGAAAGACAGTCATCAATACTGACAGATTACTGTAATTCTGGCTGCTAGCATGATCGATTTGGGTAGCATATGACAATCAATATTGTCCTCATTCAGTGAACAACATTAGCTTCATAGTTACAGAAGATATTCCTAGGATAAAATTTAAACAGTATTTAATGATCATAAATAGCACAATTTATGCTGTGGAATCTTAGTGGGTACTTTTATTGGGCATAAAATTACTGACCTCTTTCAGAATGCTTGATTTTCTCCTTAATGAGAACTTAACTAATCTGAGTATGTCAAAAACATACATTTTAAAATTTAATATATATTTGTGAAATAAGTATTTATTTAAAAGTAACACAAATATACATATATTATTTCAGTATCTTAAAATGTCTAGTTGTAATTTATTACATAAACTTTCATTTGGCTGGTCCAATGCTCATGCCTGTAATTCTGGCACTCTGGGAAATCGAGGTAGGAGGATTGCTTAAACTCAAGAGTTTGAGACCAGCCTGAGCAAGTGTGAGATCCCATCTCTACTAAAAATAAAACAATTAGCTGGGCACCATGGGATGTACCTATAGTCCCAGCTACTTGAGAAGCTGAGACAAAAGGATCACTTGAGACCAGGAGTTTCAAGTTGCACTGAGCTCTGATGATGCCATAGCACTATGGCCAGGGCAACAGAGTAAGCCTCTGTTGCCAGAAACAAACAAAAACTTTCATTTAAAAATCAAATGACCTACATACATGATGTAATTTCCCCCCAACACGTATAATTAATACAGAACTTTGTGAACATGATTTATATATTCTTCAGATTAGTAAAGGCTAGGAATATCCCTACTATAACTTAAAGTACGCAAAAACAATTTTCTATAATTTCTAAATTCAAGATTTCAAGTCAAGAAAAATTTGTTTGGTTTATCTGATTTACTGCTTTTACTCTGTGTTCCAGAAGTAATTTTGCTGGTAGAAACTGTTCAGATATGCTGTTTAAATAAAGTGTTCATGTTTATTATTTTCTTTTTCTTCTTTTTTTGAGACAGTGCCTCACTCCGTTACCCTAGTCTAGAGTGCCATGGCACCAGCCTAGCTCATAGCAACCTCAAACTCCCGAGTTCAAGTGATCCTCCTGCTTCAGCCTCCCGAATACCTTGGACTACAGGTGCCTACTACAACATTCAGCTGATTTTTCTATTTTTTAGTAGAGATGGGAGTCTTGCTCTTACTCAGGCTGGTTTCTAACTCTTGAGCTCAACAGATCCTCCCACCTCAGCCTCCAGAGTGCTAGGATTATAGGTGTGAACCACTGTGCCTGGCCTAGAAGGCTAATCCTAATCTTACTCACCTGATTAACTCTTATCTGTCCTTCAACACTGGTTCAACACTTAAGATTTCTCAGAAGTGTTTCCTCACACTGCCACCCCTTCTAGCTGAGTGCCCTTTGTTCTTAAATTTTTGGGATACCCATGTATATGTCTAGCTATATGCTTCCCAAAGGAGATATTCCAGGGGAAAGGTTCACATTTTTAGCAGACATTTTTGAGAACAAATAAGATTCTTAGCAGATGGAGGAACTGAAACTAAGAAAAAATAAATAAAACCTTGCTGATTTCAGATTAAGACTGTGGCAAAGAAGCAGAAGTTATCATCAACTATTGTATTTGTGGAGACATATATTACTATCCGCTGGAAATGCTTGATCTGATGTTTGAAAATGCATTGGTGGGTGATAGGTTTCTCTTCATTCTTTAGAGATTTCATTTGAAAACTTAAGAGCCTATAAAATATTTATAAATTAAAAAAAAAACTTACTATAGAACCTAAAACACTTTTTAGCTATTATCTGCTATATATACAGAAAATAGTGTGTTTCTCCAACTAGATTGAGTTTTTTGCAATAAATATTTGATTATTTCTGCACTTCAAGAGTAGCAGAATGTCTGCAAACAATGGGACTCTAACCAAAAGATTAGTACTTACTAAAACTATATAAAAGAAAATACACCATTCAAATATAATAACTGCCACAACACTGAGGAGGAACTCTACTACCTATATATAAACAAATAGAAAATAAAGTTCTTAACCAATACATACAATGTATTTACCTTGGAAAGTAGACATACATTAGAGTAGAAATCATACTGTCAAAAAAAGGATACAAGTTTTGATACAATGGAATCAGTGATTTCAGAGCACGACTTGCATTTATAGCTGTTGCTCTCACCATGAGGGGTAGAACCTTTCCATTCACAATTGCACCATCAAAAAGTGGACCAAAGAAGGGAACCTAATTGAGAAATTAGAACATAATTTTATATTCAAATTACAGAAAGACTGTAAATAAAAGCAATCAAGACACTTTGCATACAAAAGTGTTTATGCTTCCTCATCAGTTCTTCCTTCAGTAAAAATACTATTCAATTATTTTTCACGAGTCACTCATACTAGGACAATAAACAAAAAATATCACGTCTACAGGTGTCCACTGAAAAGAACTAGGTGCTTCAAATAATTAACTACATAATTTACAAACCCTGCCAATTTTTAAATTTTAGTAGTTTTAATTATATACAAAAATCTAACAACACTGGAAGTAAATTTCTTTTTCTCGATTGAGTAATCACAGGAAAGGTACACATTACTATAGGCAGGAAGTTAAGTTTTTCATTATCTTTGTGTGATGTCAACCTTACTACAGAACCTAAAACACTTATTATCTATGTTTTGATAATTAAATGTCATTTTTGTGATGACTGACAGTTTCACAACAGCTACTCTATTTCACAATGGTTTGCACAGATGATACGTAAAGGCAAGGACATGAGCTGCGGATAACATGGTAAACCTTTTAGATTTTGTGTTTTTGTGGTGATATACTGTCTCTATTGTATATTCTCCAATTTTTAAAAAACAAAAACCCTTTAAAAAAATTATTAGCTTGTAGGGTATATAAAACTAGGCTCTGGTTTAGATGAACCCTAAAAAAATCCCTTCCTATAAACAAAATTCACTTTGGGAAACTTAATTCACGGAGTTCTGAAGATGCATGATCAATTGTCAAAAGTAGATTTTCTATAAACTAAAATAATACAGTTTAAAAAAAAAGAAAAGAAAGGAACATACCAAAATATTACCTGAAAGAAAATACTTTCGCAATAGTGTTTAAACCCTATAATATATATAAGACATTCAACTATAGCATAGGTAACAGAATCACTTGACTGGTTTTTCATATTTGCAGAATCCTCATTTATTAAGTGACATGACTAAGATGTGTTAACTAAAAATATAAGAATCACACATTCCTATTCAAAAGGGAATAATTCTTACATGTTTTTATGAAAATGTAATCATTCTCTTAATAAAAGGTAAATTCTTTTGTGAGCTTGGTACAAATAAACTTTTGCTCTGGTACTACCTAGACACTGCTTTCTTGCTATTGAACATACTTTTTTGCTATGTACTCTGTTTTAGCTCCTATTGAACCAGGCTTAGATAATTCACATAGCTACTGGAGTCTGTGTTGCATTTCCCCTCATTCTTACTATGCAATGAGAATGCCTAGTCCAAGTTTTCTTCTCTAACATGGAAAGAAACTCACAAACTCCTACAAAATGCAAAATCAATTACTAAAATGGAAGATAAGGTGTTCTTACCTCTGGTTTTTTCATTATCTGGATACTGAACATGTGATTTTTCATTGGATATATTACAATAAGGACATCACCAAATTCTGTAGGAATAATTCCTCTCCTGTAGTCTCTAGTATGCTCTGACCAAACAATATGCACTTCATCATTTCCTAAATGTCTCAACTGGAAAACAAAGCAAATAATTTACAGTGCTTCATAGAAGTTTGTGAGGAGAGTCATACAGCTACTGACAATGTACTATAAAAAGGAAAAATGTAAAGAAAAAAATTGTTATATTATATTTGATCATTTTCACATGTGAAACATAAACACTCAAAGACATTAGGAGACATCAGCAGAAGACCAGATAATTTCAACTGTCCATAATCAATGGGAAACAGAGAACTTAGATAAAAGATTCATATACAGCCCAAATACCCCCCTTAACTAGCAACTACACGAATTCTCTATTACCAAACCCTTAAAAGATGATTTAAAAGAGGGTCTTAAAAGAGTGACTGATTTGAGATTCTGACGTTCTTTTATTCTGACTACTCTCTGGAAGTGCCACTGAGCAATAAAGTGGTCTGAAGAAAGCAACAGGAAGAAAAATAAAAGAAATGGGTAATGGATAAATTGAGTGATCACCTATTGAGTAAGATAAAGTTGATTTTGTTTGGTTTATTTTTAAGTTTTCTTTGCCCAGGAAACTTAAAAACTCTTCAAATTTGTTAGACTCTCAAGATATTACTTAGTTGTGGTGCTCACAAAAGTGTTTCTGGAAATTAAGAAACACAATAATTAAACTGTGGTATATGTACACCATGGAATACTATGCAGCCATAAAGAAAGATGGAGACTTTACGTCCTTCATGTTCACATGGATGGAGCTGGAAAATGTTCTTCTTAGCAAAGTATCACAGGAATGGAAGAAAAAGTATCCAATGTAC